>JASDQU010235867.1:0-13122 GCA_032191745.1 Picea mariana
ATTTATTGGATTGAGCATTGATTTGTTACACTTAATGCTATATCGTTCTAGTATTTATTGACAAGTGACATATTTATCATTGTCATTTTGCAAACATTGACTTCGTCAATATTTACTTTTAAACTGCTTATATTAAATATCAGATAGTCATTGATTTATATGAAGTACTAACCAAGATTGCACAGATCAGTTTCCTTGTTGTGTTGTCTCAAGCAGGTGCTTTTGTTTTCTTTGGTTATACTCTATTATTGGCTGTTTAGCCGGGATTATCTGATTGGCGGTAATATGTGAAGGGGAAATTCGTCTTTGTACGGTTAGCCTTTGACCTTTCAAAACCCCAGGTTACCGGAGACGTCTCCCTTGGGCCTAGCCCCCCTAAAGAGAAAGAAACTACCCATCGAGGTGACATTGGGTGGGATAGGTTCCTGTTATGCCAGTTTGGCCTTCTACCTTATAGCCTTTACTCCTAGCTACAAACTGTGCGATAAAAGGTACCATCTTTCATGGAGGGCTCATGGAGGCTTAGGTCCTCATTATTTGTTGGTATTGGTTATTGCTTGGAGGAGGGCGCACCACTAGCAGGTAATAGAAGGACTTGTGTTATCTCAAATCTGTTTGGCTCATGTTGGAGGAGACACACAAGAGCACATTTGTGTGGAAGGGATTCTTCATTGGACCAAGGAGGAAGGAGGGTGCATCACTTCAGTGGATAGAACAACAAGGGAAGAGGGCGCACTAAGCTTGGGCTCATTTCTCTTCTTGGAACTCCAAAGCTTCTCGTGAGGAGTTGCTATTGTATCAGGTTCCATTGTATTAGCTTACTTGTTGTATTCACTACTTAATATCATCATTATATATACTTTCATTCCACACTGGTTTTCCCCGGGGGGTTTTATCCAGGGTCATGTTGACCATTAATATATTTGTGTTCATTTCATGCATGCTTAGAGTATAGATCAGCTTGTTAGAGTTGTAAAGATCAAGAGGAGTGTTATTTGTTTTGAGTATATTGCATGTGCTAACATTGGGGTATGAAAACACTTGCAAGGGCACCTCAAAAGAGCACTTAACCATAAAAATTATGAGTAGAAAGTTACTTGACTGTTTGCTGTCCTAAAACAGCAGCAAAGGACAGTCTTGGAGATTGAAACTTAGAGCCAAATTTCAGGTCAAGGACAGACCTGTTTTGGAAGCCTCATAGTACCTYGAATTTCTACATTTCCTTCATCAAAAGGCTTTCTACGTTGCTTCCCCATAAGGCATGCGCCATAAACAATGTCTTGCTTTTCCAAAGTATCTAACATACCATCCACCATTTTCCTATTAGTCAAAAAGGAAAGATGATGTAAATTGAGATGGCCATACCTCTAATACCAAAGTGAACATCTATCTTGTCCACTACTAGCCATTAAGGGATGCCCATGAATTGTAAAAATACTAACCAAGCGAAACAGCCCATACTCTTCAACACCCAAGCCAATTAATTTCTTGCTATGTTTATTACCAATATAGCACCTATTGTCACTAAAGAATCAAGATCACATTTAAATGAGGATCATGCTTCATAATTTCACTAATAGAAATTGGATTCTTATCCAATTTCGGGACCAAGAATACATTAAGGAAGAGCAGCCTTTTACCTTGCATTTCTATCTTCGCATTTCCCTTCACAGTGATTTTATATTCTTCCCCACCACCAAAAATCACAGAATTTGAACTTGTCTTATCTACTTTAAAATCAAGACACCAATCCCTTTTATTAGTGAAATGACGAGAAGCACCAACATCAATATACCAATCAGCCTTATTTACAAAATCCTTGTTATTCCTAGCCATAAAAACATAACACTCATCCTCCTCATTATGCTCAACCACATTGGCATGCTTCTATTTCGTTTGACCAGCCCCTAACTTTTGCTTTTCATCCTACAATTTCTTTCGACAAAATTGATTTTTATGACCAATCTTTCCACAATAAACGCATTTAAAAATCTTTCCAATTTTTGGATTACCTAAATTATTTGCCTTACCACTTTCTTTTTGCCTATTTGTAGTCTTGTTTAAAGACTACCCTTGCCTTTTCCTTTAAAATTCACTACCAAGGCTACCTTTGAAGTATCATGATCATTGTTATTTCCAAATTGCTTCCTCCACCTATATTTCTATAAAATCTTATTGCTAAGTTGATCAAACATTAGCTCATCATTTGAAGTAATATTCAACATCTCGATAAAATTTTCGAAGGAGGGAAAACTCTTCAGAGTTATGATAACAAGATCTTCCTCTTCTACCTTCCTATCAATATCCTTTAACTGATCTCTAATATCTTCAATCTTCAATAAATAATCTGGAAGAGAATCACACTCTTCCATCTTAATAGAAAATAAAATAATCATCAAGAAAAAGGCTCTACCTTTATTAGAGGTTTCCTGCAACTTCCCAAGATTTTGCCAAATGGTGAATGCATCATCCCTAGTCTAAACTTTAGGAAGCATCTCATCCGTGATAGAAAGCTTAATGAGCATGATAGCATCTCTATTCTTTGCATCATACTTTTATTGGGCATCTACATTGATTTCACTTCGGATTTCTTATCCCAAAATCAACTTGTCCAAGCAGTTGTACTCAAAGATTGCAAGCATTCGTTGTTTCCATGTATCAAATTCTAGCCATTAAATTTTTGGCTACCCTCAAGCATTAATATTTGACAAAGTGGCCATCATGTTACACCAGCCGTAAAATAACTTTAAAAAATGAATACAAAAACCAAGTTGTACTTCATACTAGGCAAAATAAAAAAAATGATTTCTTAAAAAAATATCTGGTTGTACAACAAAATTAAAATGACTCCTAAAAAAAAAAATCACATGGGCAAACCCCAAGGGTTAGCTCAAGTGGTTATGAGCCAGACGTGAAGCTATCCCCAGCAAAGGAGGTCACGGGTTCGAATCTCTTGTTCCCCCTTGGGGTTAGGCCTACCACGAACATCAAGGCCAAAGGTTTACCCCGTTTACTATCTAGTGTCCACAAAGTGGGGAAGTCCTCTAGTGTTTCCCGTGAGATATTACCTCGGAAAAAAAAATCACATGGGCTATCAAATCAAATTACAATTTCTTTTAAAAAAATAGTACGAACGCCCGCTATCAAATCAAAACAAAATTTTACAATGGTACAATGGAATTAGCACAATGGTTGTACTCTGACTCTGTCAACTTGGTAGTTGTACGAAGGAATAGTACAACCCGTCAAAACCACAGCTGTACTACGGCTCTGTCATATTCATATGACAACTTCTTCTCATGTACAGTGGATTTTTCAAATCCATATGGAAATTAAAAATGGAAACTTCACCTTTGTACACCGACTATAGACCATAAATTTGTACTACAACTATATTCTCTCTGCTCAGAAATGCAGTTCCTCGAACCATCACTGGACAAACTGGTCCCTAGACCTTCACTTGCTCTCAATCAATGATACCAACATCGCAATAAGATCGCCAACATCACGATATTATCGTTGTTTTGAGGGTCGGCGATATTATCGCCCGAAAAAATCGCAACATTTTCCTCCGACGATATTTTTGAAAATGTCGCGATAATATCACGAGTTGATGGATTTAAAAGCGATTTTTGGGGTTTTTAAGTGTCATTTTGCAAACAGATTATATGGTTTGGAGAGCAAAGGAGCAAGAGGCAAGCAAGAGCTGAAAACTTAGTTTTTTTTGTCATTTTTTAAACAAAAAGAGGCTAGTAATCTACTGATTAATAGTAATATTAAGTTCTTAAAGTAAAAGTGACATTCTCCTTTATCTTTCATTTTCATCCTTTTACTTAAATTTTTAACATTACCATTAATTGTTTCAAGATGTTTGCGAGTAGTTCCAACCTCATTGGACTTCATATGGAGAAAGTAGAAATTTAGGTCCCATTCAAAATTCAGCAGAGTTAATGGTTTTCAGGATTGGCAGTTTTGCAACACTTCCACTAGATTCTATCATGTATGAGGGTATGGAACATGCATTTAGTCAAGAGCACCAAGCCCTCTATGTACCTCAATGTTGGTGGCATTGATTGTTGAACTCTTATGCCATGACCCTAGTAAAATTGCACCCTTCACTCCAGTAAAATCACTTATTAGGCACGTTACGATTTTTCTATCTTATTTTAATGCTTAGAGGGTGACACTGATGATGAGGATCTTAATATAGGCAATGATTTTGATGATATGTAGCCATTTGTTGTAGCATATGTTTTTGGACTCTAGAGGCCATTTACAAACTCTTTGTTGAAGTATTTTGCTTTAGAGATGGATTGCACTCGGTGTTATTTTGGTTATATGCACCCTTGCTATTTACATGAGAAACTTTGCATATTTGTGTATAATGGTTTGGATTCATATGGATGCACATGAATATATCTTCACGGACTCCAACAGAGCGAATTGTACTAGGCAGTAGCACCAATAGAGGACACCAAAGTCTAGCTCTTGCTTCTTCTACAGGACATCAAAGTCCAATGCCAACCCTAGGGCCTTCTTCCTCTAAAGGAAAATCCATTTCTAGAGGCATCACCTTTGTCCTTAAAAGGGGCAGAGGGAATCATTAGCTAATTTATCTAACTTCATTGTAGATGACTCATGATGATGAGATACATTTATTATATTTTTTTATGATATTTTGAGGCTTTAGAGTCAACACATGATTCAGTGTTAATTTGTGATGTATTCGAGTTTACTAGACATCTTATACATCTTATATATCAGTTCTCTTTTCATATTTATGTGGAAATGCATTTATTTGATGTTGTTGATGCTTTAGATATTTAAAAATTTGAAAAAAAAAAGAACATTTTTGTATTTTTTTCACTCTTACAACATTTTCCAATATTTTCCCCGATGTTGCCGATATTTTCGTTTTCGAACCCTCGACGATATTTTCGCCGACACGATGTTGGTAACACTACTCTCAACCTTGGATTCTTCTAACCTTGGCTCTGATACCATATCAGAAAAATGAACAAAGAGGGAACATATACACTTATAAGAGAGAACAATCAAGTTCTTATTCATTAAGTCAGAATATGTACTCTTACATTTATAAAAGTGGAGAGGGAAAGACGTTATTTAACTTCTTCCCATTATTTTATTATTAATACTAAATATACTTTAATGTACTTTATAAGTAAAGTAAAACTTGATTACTAAAGAATGACCATAAATATTAATTACACTAACACTACCAAGGATGTCACGGTTACAATTGCTAATGGACAAGAAGTCAAAGGGGTAGGAAGATGCCATCAAATTTCTATACAAATACAAATTTTGGAACTAAAAACAAGTTTCTATGCATGACTGTTTGATGGAATGGATATGGAATTAGGTGCTAAATGGTTGTTTCAGCTTGCCACTTACACCACCAATCCAGAATAACATTTCATGGAATTTTGTTGGCAAGGAAAAAATTATAAATTACATGGCCTTGAAAGCTCGTCTTACAAGCAGGTGATTCACAATTAATAAGAGAAGGTCAAGGAACACAAACAAATAGACAACAATGACATCAACGGACATTGGAAAATCAACTCAAAGCTTCTAACCTTAAGGTAAGAGGAAAGTATCATATGAATAAGCATCAAGGTTTCACATTACACAACTAGGTCGAAGACTTCAAAGTATGATGAACACGCTGGAAAGGAACCTTGTCAATGTTCAATATCAAATCAAATCATTATTCATCATTTGTTCATTCACACACACACACACACACACACACATCAACGGACATTGGAAAATCAACTCAAAGCTTCTAACCTTAAGGTAGGAGGAAAGTATCATATGAATGAGCATCACGGTTTCACATTACACAACTAGGTCGAAGACTTCAAAGTATGATGAACACGCTGCAAAGGAACCTTGTCAATGTTCAATATCAAATCAAATCAGTATTCATCATTTCTTCATTCACACACACACACACATCAACGGACATTGGAAAATCAACTCAAAGCTTCTAACCTTAACATAGGAGGAAAGTATTATATGAATGAACATCAAGGTTTCACATTCCACAACCANATCATTTGTTCATTCACACACACACACACACACATCAACGGACATTGGAAAATCAACTCAAAGATTCTAACCTTAAGGTAGGAGGAAAGTATCATATGAATGAGCATCACGGTTTCACATTACACAACTAGGTCGAAGACTTCAAAGTATGATGAACACGCTGCAAAGGAACCTTGTCAATGTTCAATATCAAATCAAATCATTATTCATCATTTCTTCATTCACACACACACACACACATCAACGGACATTGGAAAATCAACTCAAAGCTTCTAACCTTAACGTAGGAGGAAAGTATTATATGAATGAACATCAAGGTTTCACATTCCACAACCAGGTCAAAGACTTCAAAGTATGATGAACACGCTGCAAAGTAACCTTGTCAATGTTCAATATCAAATCAAATCATTATTCATCATTCATTCATTCACACACACATCAACGGACACTGGAAAATCAACTCAAAGCTTCTAACCTTAAGGTAGGAGGAAAGTATTATGTGAATGAGCATCAAGGTTTCACATTCCACAACCAGGTCGAAGACTTCAAAGTATGATGAACACGCTGCAAAGGAACCTTGTCAATGTTCAATATCAAATCAAATCATTATTCATCATTCATTCATATATATATATATATAACTTATTACTTAATCTAGAACTATTTACCATGTACAATGACCACTAAATGAATAAATACATCAATAAATGTTGCCTCAAAGCTGTGTGGTCAAGTCCTCTCCATAGCGCTTTGCATCTTGCTTATTTTTCAAAAAAATATTTGTCTCTTCCAGCAGACAGACCTCTGCTTCCAGATAACAGCAGCAAGCTCCCCCCTGAGATGGAGAGACACACAGGCGACTGGTTCCTCTGGAGTCTGGACAGCCTTCCATCACAAGCTTTTTCTCTTTGACCTCAAATGCTAGGAGTGATACCTTTACAAAGGATGACCTGCAGGGCAGTGTTTCCTCCTCCTCATCCTCCAATGACAGGTCCAGAGGGCCCTGAAGCTCCCCCTAAACTCCCTCTCCAAGGCATCCCTCCAGAGATTTTTTGCTCTTTGGCTTTTGGCCCTTAGTAGTCTATCCATCACTCCAGATTTCCCAGCAGCACATTCTTCACTAGCTATCAGATTTTAGATTTTAGATTTTAGACTAGATCTGCTTTTGGTTTTTATAGCAATGTGACCTTTGCACTCCAACAGTGTACTGATACTATTGTACTTAACAGTCCCATTCACCTATTGTGGTCACTTGGAAGACATTAATAAAATTATCTTATTATCTTATCTATTTTATCTCATCTTATTTTATCTTCATTCCATGTGCAAAACAACAAGCTCGCTTTGTGGTACTGTACATATTGCAATGTCAAAAAGATAGAACACCACAGGCATAGGCAGTATGATTCATAGCACCATGAAAAAAGAAAAGCTGAGGAAAGCAAAGAACAACTGGAACCACAAATTCCAATGATACAGTGACCAGTCTTATATGAGGCAAAATAAAGAGCCATATTTTGCTTCAAGTTTAGTTCATGATAATGTTTGTAGGTTAATTCATAGTGTCAGAGTTCAGGCCCAGTAAGTTACACTCTTATATCAGGAGATGATATAGAACATTGCATTCTCAAATTCCTGTCAAATAGTTTGCAGAGCTAAAACTGTAATTGATAGCTTTGGCAAGACAGTTAACGAGTCCAGAAAGATACAAACAATCAAATGATAGATTCATATAAGCATAATAATGCTCGCTGTTAATTCTTTCATCCACATAACAAAAGAATTCAAAAAGGAGAAGCTTTTGGTCAAAACAGAACAACATTTTCTAGCACTTCTACAAATTCATGAGAAATTTTGACGTCTGCTGATATTGAAACAAGACAGCAGACTAAACTTTACATCATGAATTCTTTCAGAAAAAGAGAGCTTACCACAATAGTTGGAGTCCAAAGAAACCAAAAGATTGAAACAGCAAAATCAAAGCACACTTGGGCCCACGCCAATAGCAGTATCCTTTTGTCTGTCACACTTCAAATCCCACTATCAGAAAAGAAATAAATGAAACAGCTTGCATCTTCCAACATAATTACCAGTGGGGCATCAATATGGTAGCAAGAAAAATTATCACCATTCTCATCAGCAAGTCACAACCATCAGAAACAGATAACCACCATTTCAATTTTGCTACTGTGCTTGGGTAGCACAGTTGCACAAGGCAGCTCAAGAAAATCGGCTGTCAATAAAATCCCAACTTTTTGATGGAATGGGTATATATGTCATGCATGTTAGTGTAGAGAGTTGAGAACTTACTGTACTAACCAGCCATCAAATGTGCGAAAAGTAGAACTGTGCTTGGAATCTTGACTTTGAAAGTTGCCATATTTTCTCCCCATCCTTTCGCAATCAAGATAGCACATATAACTGCAACAATAGCAGCTGCCACCAACGGAAGAGTCATTCCATGATGGGTCTTCCAGTTTACAAAAGCATTTGCAAGTGCTGAACTTCCCAGAGATGATGCTGCCCCTCCAAAGCTCATTGTCCAAAAGGTATCACTCAACCATTCTTGCCGGAAACCCAGCTGCAAACATGGCAAGTTAAAACAAATAGTACAAAAAATAACACCAATAAAGAGCCCCAATTGATTATTCTAGATTATGGGTAGCAAGATGTAAACTGGAACCTCACCTTCTCATGTTCAGCAGTCATCCATGTCTCAAAAGTGCATGAGAAAAGGGATGAAGCAATTGCTAGAGAAGCTGTTCCCATCCAAATGCTATAATATTTGCTGAATTGCTTAGCCAAGGAACCAATTAGATGCAAGATACAAAAGACTATACAAGCCTTCTTCCGACCTCTGCACAGACAATGATTTTCTAGCATAACTATTAAATTTATAAAACCATACAAATAACTTGAAACGTAAACAGCATGCACATAATTATATTACATTTGAACTGGCCCAAACTTTATACATAGTGCCACGGCCAACATCTGTGGCGCATATTATTTCCTCTCATTTTTCTATTCAAGAGTTAAAAGACAACTTTTGGCAACTGTTTCACTACTAGCAGGAGAAATAATTAGTGAAGAGAAAATGGAGGTTATCATTCTTGGAAAGGAAGATTAATCTCGATTGGGCCACAACAAGATGGAAGATCATTCAATTGGGACGGATTATCAGAACCTAAGCATCCTCTTTGGCAAATAAATTTTACCAACTGACTAACGAAAGTCGGTCCTGAAAAGATTTGAAGAAAAACTAGAGAAATGGATCCATCAGGATCTCTCTATAGAGGGGAAACTCATTGTGTTGGAGAGAATCTTAGTGGCTGGCTATGTATTTTTTCCTGCCTGTCTTTTCTTTTCTGTGACAAGATACAAAAGACTAGAGTTGATCCTTGATTTTTATGGGAGAGGCAAGAGGGAAAAAGGCCAGACTCTGTTTGCCCAATATATCTGCACCTTTCTGAAGGAGTATTAAAATATGAACACACATAGTAAATAGTTTCCGAGGGAGAACAAAAGAATAGAAGACAAAATTTATTAAACCATCCACAAGACCAACTGGCCTATGGGACCAAGATGCAGACATTCAGAGATGTCCTTCTAGGCAATGTAAATATTCTCTAAGTCAGTCTACACTAAAAAGGCTGGTAAAAAAATATTTCAGCATGGAAAATAAAGAAAGAACTGACAAAACACGGGTTTGATCCATGATCTTGGTACAAAGAAGTATTGGACATTTCCTTCTTTGCTTGCTCTAACCGTTGCCTATCCTTCCTTAGCTGATCTCTGAATCTGGTTTCTGGCATCCATCATTTTTACCACCATGCTCACTGTAGTCCTTACTGTTTTTTTCCTGAAAAGCTTCTTCCCAACTGCTGATTTTATCTTTTGACCCTTCTCTGATGTGGGTGTACACTGGACAGTGCATCAAAAAATGCTGCTCCATTTCTATCTCATCATCTCCACAGATCCAGCATTTTCAGTGCAATCAATGCATTCAATTTCAGATCTGAAAATTACTTCCAAGTTCCAAATGACCTCAAACAGTAAACTAGGGCTGTTATCATTGAATAATTTTACACTGAAATTATGACAGAAAATTATAGTGGAAACACAAAGATCAGAGAGAAATCATCCATACACAAGAGACAAAAATTTTGATCTGTAAAATTTTCAGATTGAGAATTTCTGAGGACAAAACCAGTCCTCTCAGCGAATTGCAAATTCAGCAAATTCCAGAAAAACCCTTCCAACTTGAAAACCTGTTGTATGGCCTGCTGACGTCTCCTATACGGCCGCTGACACCACCTGTATGGACTGATGACGACACATGTACAGGACAGTCTGTACAGGTGACATCAGCAATCTATACAGGTGACGTCAACAATCTATACGGTTCATACAGGTGACGTCAGCAGTTCGTACAGTGCATACAAGTGATGTCAGCAACCATACAGGTTGTTGAAATATTGTAACTTCGAAGAATATTCTAATTATATTTGAGTTATTATTTAATAGATCAAATCCCCTTTTGCGGATTGATCAAGTCGGGTCTTGTATAAGATCAAATCCCCTTTTGTGGGTTGGTCAAACTGCATTTGTACAGTGATATTTGTAAAGTCGGCCCCTAGTAATTATAAAGTGGTTTTAACCACTTCTAGGAGAAGTCGGCCCACCAAGTGAAGAGACATAACCCTAGCGCCTCCTCAACTTGTATTTATATGTGAGGATGGTGCCTCATTTGAATACACTCACACTCACTCATCTAGTGCGCATATCTTGAAGGCAGTTGCAGGAGGAAGGAGAAGAGAGGTGCATGCTCAGTCTTGGTTTATTCTTGGTGTTTTGGTCTTAGTCTTGGCACTGTATTGGTAATCTATTATTGAGGAAGTTTTGTTGGGTTTTCTCCCCCATGAAGGTTTCTCAGGATAAAATGTTGCATACCTTGTGATTGTGTTTCTTTCAGTGATCCTCTTTATGCTGTTGTTTTGGAAATGCATTAAATGCTCATGTAATTTGGAAATAATCTAATAACAACAGTAAAAACTTAACACAGGTGACGTGATCAGGCCGTACAGCAGGTTTGCAAGTTAGAAGGGTTTTTCCAAAATTTGTTGAATTTGTAATTCGCTGAGAGGACTGATTTTGTCCTCAGAAATTCTCAATCTGAAAATTTTACAGAACAGAATTTTGTGTCTCTTGTGCATGGATGTTTTCTCTCTGATCTTTGTACTTCCGCCATAATTTTCTATCATAATTTCAGTGTAGAATTATTCAGTGATAACAGCCCTAGTTCACTGTTTGAGGTCACTTGGAAGTGATTTTCAGATCGGTCCCCCATGTCCAGGATTCCAACAACAGCACTAGGGCCATCTGCATCTACTTCTGAACTACCACCACATGGAGGCCCACACAATAGTCGTGGCGGTGGAAGGAGTATGGGATAGTTGTTTGATGATTCTCTTTTTTCATTACTTTATATGTCAGTCTATCGATGATAGATTCATAGTATTTAGCAACTATCTCAGTTTAAACTTTAAACTTTATTGTTTTGGACCTTTCAGTCTTCATACTTCAGTCTAGATGGCCTATTTTGTAAACATTGGTCATGACTCATGTTATTTTTGACAGTAGTTGGATATCTGACTTCATTTCATAAGTTTATGGTTTGCTTTCTATTATATCAATATGGCATAAAAAATTGTATGTTGGTTTGTAAGTTTGTAATTGTTAGAATCTAGATGGTTGATGCTCGAATGAATAGTCATTGATGTACTATGGATGCCATTTCTATCTATATTGATGTTGATGTACAAATATGCATGTTTTCATATATTTTGCAGCTACTTTGTCTTTCTGCATGTTTTTTTGAATATAAACGCAATATAAATAAATAAATATATATATATATATAACAGACGCTTCCAGGACGCTTCGCTTCCGAGGATTTTTGGAAAATGACGCTTCCCACGCTCCCGCTACCTAAAACACTCCCACTTCATGCAACAATGGTTGGAGCACATTTGAAGAAGCCATCCCCTTCTTTGGAGCAGTTTTACCTCGCACGTGTGATCGTCCCTACATTCGAGGCTAGACATTGGCTTACTTGATGACTTTTTTTCCTTGAAGGATGATTTTACCATGATTTGAGGCTCCTTTCTTGCCTTTGAGAGAGACATTGAAGTCTTCTCACCCTAGTCAACCTCACTTATGTTGGACGACCTCCTCTCTTGGAGGGTTTATTGTACATGTGGCACATTTTACTTGTAGTTTGACTTCGTATCATTTACTTTGTGGATGACAAGTCATTTTTTGTGATTCTCCTAGGCTAGATTTTAGGAAAGATAAAATAATAAAGAATGAGAAGGATGTAGAAGCCTCCTCTATAAATAGAGGCTCTCCTTTCACTCCAAATCGTTGTTGTTTTTGGCTACTTTTTTGAGAATACAATTTTGTTGAAGATCTACCTATTGGAGGTTTTGGTGTCAATTCTTGGATCTCTCTTTCTTGCTTTATTCTTGGTGCATCAAAGATTTGTTGTGATAGTTCAAGACTTCTCTAAGCTTGCAAGATCGATCCATTTGAGGGGTAAGTATACCACTTAGAGAGAAGACGTTTTAGGGTTTCACCCCTTCTTCCTTTGTTAGCTTGGTAAGTGCCCAAATCCTAGCTTTGTTTTTCCTTTAGCTCCTTGGCAAGGTTTTAAGTATTTTATTCAAGCTATAGTTGATTTTGTTGGTGAAGGTACTTCCCTTTAGAAACCCCTTCTTGTAGGGCCTTGGTTTTCATACCTTATCTTGATTAGATAAGAGATTATTCTACCCCTACGGTTCTAGTCTCTTGGCCCTAATCCTTTAAGATAAGATAGACTAATTCTTAGAGGGGCATTCTTCTTGACCCCATAAGCCCTAGTGGGAATGTGGCAAACTAACCCAGTTCAGTTCACACACATCCAAAACATTTGGAACATATTTGGAACGTTATAAAGAAATCCATAAGGATAAATAATATATTAAATAAAATGTATGAGAATAT
>JASDQU010235867.1:18106-31409 GCA_032191745.1 Picea mariana
CCCCCCCCCCAATGCCCCTTAGCTATCCTATTCTAAGGTTGCCATACAATCTCTAAATTTGACTTAATGCCCCTTAGCAATCCTATTCTAAGTCTGCCACACAGTCTCTAAATTACCCCTAATCTATGCCTATCCCATCTATAATACCAAATTATACAACCTCTAGACTACCCCTAATCTATGCTTAGCCCACCTAACACCAAATTGGGAACTCAGAACTTGATTTCTTTACTGCTAGACAAAACATTGACATTGTTCTTTCAACTGGAACTCTCAGTACCAACATGATTTACTCAAAGTTGGAACTGTTGGTACAGGTGCATGTGCAAGCATACAGTCAATTCACTGCCCTCTTCATTCCCATCATCTGTATGAGGTCACTATCCATGCTAGGAACAGTACTATAATTAGTTGGGCTTCTTGACAGAAGTTGGCATATCATTGGGATTGCATTACACAATTGGACCATGGTAAATGTTAATAATGATTATGGACCCACCTTTTGTAACAAAACTTTAAAGGGATGTTTTTCATTTCACATTTCAGTCAATAAGAATGCAATGGTTAGTTTACTAGGAGATATATATTCTAACAAATGCTAAAGCATATATTATGGAAATTGACAACTCTGCACTTATCAAAACAAAGTCAGTGGTCAAGTTTGAAAAAAAAATTCAAACTTGGAGTAGTCTTGATCTTCCACTAGCCTAGAAAGTGACGATTGTTGATTGAGTTCTAGCAGCAGGGTACATTATTATTCCTCTTGTTTGTTCCCCTCTCAAGTGGCCTATAAAATTATTCCTCATGTTTGTTCCCCTCTCATGTTGATCAATGATATGTAGTAGATTAGTAGATTGTAGTTGTTGCATGTTTTATGGATAGTAGAGGCCATTTAGAGCCTCATTGATTATGTATTTTGTTGTTGATATGTATTGCACTCGGTGCCATTTTGATATATATGCCCTTACATGGTATATAGATGAGAAAACTTTGCATATTTTGTCTCTAATGGTTTGGAATCATGGTTTGAAAGCTTTAAAATAAATTTTTTCAATAAAATTTAATTATTTAATGTATTTTTTATTGACCGAGTCGTTGAAATCAAACCGGTCCGATCCAAGTTCGAGTCGATGTCCGAGTTGATAGGTGACCGAGTCGATGTCCAGTTCCAATTTTGAAAACTATGCTCTAAAGTGGACGTCACCCTCCTCATAAAGCATGCACCCTTAAGGATCGTACGTGTGAGGTCTCCAAGAGGTAGGTCCCTCAATAATGAATGGCATGGAAGAGTGTGTAAGGGTGGACGTCCTCCTCAAATCAAGCAAATGAATCCATGGTACAAGGCCTCAATATGTCGAGTACTCAAACATCTCCATGAAAAGGAGGGATGGCCCCCTTCAATCCAAAATATGCCTCAACATTTGTGCTAAACAATCATCCAAGATGTCATGGGTGGACCAATAGTGCATGATGAGATGTGTACCAATAAAAGGGTGACGGAAGGAAATAGAGATTAGTGCCAATCCAACAATGGAAATGGAATCATGGGGCTACCTAGGAGGGCTTATTTTCTTATGTATTAGCAATGGAAATAAGGCTATAATGCTCAATAAATTCCACTCTAATCTTGTTGGAATTTATTGCAAAAATCCTACAAGGGAGGACTCCAAAAGGATGCTCCTTCAACTAGCAACCCAACTTTACCCTAAAAATTGAAGTTAATAAGCTTGCTAGAATCCTAAAATATATAAAGCAAACTATTAATCATCAAGACTAAGATAACAAAGGAGAGAAGAGGTGTTACCACACTAAACTCCTTCCAAGTGGTAGATTTTACCCTTCAATGGATCCAGTCATTAGCCTTGCCTGTGTAGAAGAATCCACACCAAAATCCAAGCTTTAAGCACCAAAATATCCATGCACTCATCAAAGAGAGAACCCTTAAACATCACATATGCTCCAAGAAAGCATATCCATTAAGCTCCAAGGAGTGGAAACTCCAAAATTCCAATCATGAGTACAAATGAGGAAAGGTTGCTCTTTATATAGAGTCTAGCTCAACTTCCTTTACAATAAAATAATAATATCAAATGTGAAAAACCTAGATCTAGCCTAGGGAGAAGTTAAGAAACATTTTCTCTAGCTAACTAATCAACAATACATAAAATAATGAGGTGGTCAAGCCACATGTACAAGTTTCCAACTAAAATAGGCCCAAGAGAGTGGGACGTCTCAATCAAAAAGGGCATAAGATGTGTCAAAGGTGCAACATCTAGCCTCCAAAGGCCTCCAAGTAAATCGATCAACAACCAACCTCCTCAAAGTATGCAAGAAAAACCTAGAGCTAGGGTTTGAAACCTCCTAGATCTCCTCCAAGGTGGATGTGTAGCTCTCCAAGGTGAAATGTCCTCCTCAAAGCATGGACAGATCAAGTAGAATCCCCATAAATGGCACATGCGACCCTTTGAGTGAGACTTCCTCCTCCAAATGTGAGTAAATGTGTAAATAAAGCTCCTCCAATGTGGACACCCTCAATAATAGCATGAATAAGTGTCCAACAATGTTCCAAAAGGTGGACGTCCTCCCAAAATGAAGGCTTTGGACCATGAAACCTCCTCCCAAGGTGAGATGTCCCATAAATGAGCATGTGAAGATGTGCAATGTAACCTCTAAAGTGGACGTCACCCTCCTCATAAAGCATGCACCCTCAAGAATAGTATGTGTGAGGTCTCCAAGAGGTACATACCTCAATAATGGCATGCAAGAGTGTGTAAGGGTGGACGTTCTCCTCAAATCAAGCAAATGAATCCATGGTACAAGGCCTCAATATGTCGAGTACTCAACCATCTCCATGAAAAGGAGGGATGGCCCCCCTTCAATCCAAAATATGCCTCAACATGTGTGCTAAACAATCCTCCAAGATGTCATGCGTGGACCAATAATTCATGATGAGATGTGTAAGGTGAAGATTGAGTCAAATAAGCCATGATTCATGTGCCAAGTCAACAAAATTCCAACCAATTCATCAAGAAGAAGGACAACCTCATCAAAACATGTATAAAATGATGACAAGTGTGCATATTCCACCAAATGTGGGAGTGCTCTATATAGAATCATGCTCCATGAGTCCATACCACAAGCAACTCATCCATGTGTAAAAATCATCCATAAGAACTAGGGCTTAAACCATGCTCATACCCATCCATCCAAGAAATAAACCATATGTAAAAAGGTGAGTGTATGCCAAGTGCTCTATGCCATGATGAAGCCAACCAAATGATCAAGCCAATACAATGTCCACTTAGCCCCAAAGTGCTAGGGCATTCCACAAAGGGCTCCCTGTATCAAATAATTTAACAAAATGTGGTGTCTAGAACATCACGTGATCAAGTACAATGCTACCTCTCTATGATAGGCAAGTACACCATCACATCATCATCCATGTCATCAACAGTCCAGCGAAGCAAGTGAAAACCAGCAGACCCTAGTCTATCCAAAGCTCCATGAACCTGTAAAATATGTCTTTGTGATGAAAATCACAAAGGTAGTGAAAAAATTCACTAGTGTAGGCCTCATGCAAAATGAGGGGTAACACAACCAATTCTAATGTAATATTTAATCATGCTTTTGAACTACAATCAACATATGAAAGGATTAAAGGGCATGTGCACAATCAAGAAGGAAGGTGAAGAGTCATATTTTGTAACTCCTTGACCCCTCCCCTGTTATACCTTTTTAGAACATTTTGTAAAGTCTTATTTTTAGCATTGTAAGCTTTCTTCGTATGTTAATAAAGAGGCCACTGTTAGCCAATTTTTTTATACTCTTGCAGATCTGGGCTTGGTTGTGGACTATTCCTGCCTCTCACAGCTCTCTTAATGCTTGTGGATTTGAACTCTGTATCATGTAGACTATTCTCTTGTTGCTTGATTTATTACTCACTTATTTTTTGCCTGATAACATCTAATTTCAATGCACGAAGCCTTTAAATATTTTGTAAACTATTCTCGAGTGCTTATTGACTTTGGCTATTCACTTGCACTTATTTTTTGCCTGATAACATCTAATTTCAATGCACGGAGCCTTTAAGTATTTTGTAAACTATTCTCGAGTGCTTATTGACTTTGGTTATTCACTTGCATTTAGTAGTAGGCTATTCTCGCATAGGCTAAGTGCTTAACCAGTTTCATTTCAGGTTGTTGATTCTAGAGTAGTATTCCCGACAATCAAGTCCTTTTGGCTTCATGAGAATACAAAGAAATGCAAAATGAGGGGTAACACAACCAATTCTAATGTGATATTTAATAATGCTTTTGAACTACAATGAGCATATGAAAGGGTGAAAGGGTATGTGCACGGTTAAGAAGGAAGGTGAAATATCATATTTTGTAACTCCTTGACCCCTCCCCTCTTATACTTTTTGCAACATTTTGTAATGTTTTCTTTTTAGCATTGTAAATTTTCTTCATATGTTAATAAAGAGACCACTGTTAGACAATTTTTTGATATTCTAGAAGATCTGGGCTTGGTTGTGGACTATTCCTGCCTCGCACAACTCACTTAGTGCTTGTGGGTTTGAACCGGGTTTGAACTTTGAATCGTGTAGACTACTCTCTTGCTGCTTGATTTATTACTCACTTATCTTTTGTCTGCTAACATCCGATTTCAAAGCACGGAGCCTTAAAGTATTTTGTACACTATTCTCGAGTGCTTATTGGCTTTGGTTATTCACTTGCCTTTAGTAATAGGCTATTCTCAAGTAAGGCTAAGTGCTTAGCCAGTTTCATTTCAGGTTGTTGGTTCGATGACAGAGTAGTGTTCCCGACAATCAAGTCCTTTTGGCTTCATGAGAATACGAAGAAATGATTTAATTCTAAGGTAGTTTAATCCAACAGTTTCTACTTTCTTTTATTTAACTCGCAATAATAGTGAATGCAAAGTGGCCTATAAATAACCTAGTATAAAAAATGCAAACGTACATGAAATCAGAGAGGCACCCTAGAAATGTCCCGAAAAAGAGAGAAGTCAGATATCCAGACGCAAACAGCAACGCCATGTCCTCCCTTCCAAGCCCATACTGCTGATAAAGAGATTCACCGTAAACTGCTTGGAGCCCTTCCGCCACTGATAGACACACCGAAAATAAAAATGGCCGATAAATTTGGGAACTATTTTCTGCTCGCTGAAATGTACCCTAAAGAATTTCACCTAAATGCACATAGATGCAAAATTCCTCTAAACACTATTGTAAATATGATTCTTTTGTTCGAGTCTGTGAAAATCGAAAGTAATGGAAGCTCACCAGAAGCCAGGAAGTACACAGCCAAAAAGCTGCGCTGGAAAGCGAGAAATGACGAAGGAAGGTTCATAAATGAATGGACGGACGACTCTAAAGTTGGCGAAGTCATTCTGCTACGTTTGTAAATGAAGTGAAATCGGCCGCATATGGCAGCTCCGCAAGAACATACTAGAAACGCGTAAAACCATTGCGGAGGTTGCCAGATCTCGCTGTCGATGACCATCACCATTTTCGCCTCCAAAATCGCCAGTCATGTACCCTGGTTGCCGCTGCTGGAAATCAATCTGTGCCTCCAATACCAATAACTGATACTGTCCGGCACGGTTTGGAAAACTCAAAGAGACCTCCAAAACGATTACTTCACTGCCTATTTCGCATACAAAATGCTCTCACCGGTTTTAAATCAAAGATTTATTAACAGAAAATAATCTTTATTTCTATTGACCACCGACAACGCTTTGGTCAAATTTGCTTTATTTTTTCACGAGCGAAATTCACTTTATTTAACTCTTTAACTGAATACTCTTCGTTGGATTTCCGCAAGAATTTGGTTTGGTGGCTCAATCAATTCATTCATAATGAGATCCCCTCTCCATGTTAGTTTATAAAAGTGTATATACTATATTATCTCGATGTTTGAATATATAATTTTTTGAGAGGGAAATATTAAATATATTAAATAAATTATTATAAATATTTAATTTAATAATAAATATTTTTTTATATTTTAGTAAATTTTATTAAGTATAGAGGGGTTTCCACAATGCAAGATATTAGATATTATTTTTGGGATTAACTGTTTAGTGTAAGTTATTAATCTATGATCCATATTCATGAGACTGATACTCATGGATATGGGTCATAGATTAATCACTTACACTACGTACTTAATCCCAAAAATATCTAGATTTTATTAATCAAAATGATTAGATGGAAAATATCTCATACATCAATTTAGTGTCTAGCTTAATAATGATCTTAAAAATATATTATTATTATTATTATTAAAAATATTTTAAAATAAAAAAATAAACATTTTTAATAAAAAATAAAATAAAATATATTATTATTAATTTAAATTTAATTTCAAATTTAAATTTCATTGTAACTAGAAATTATATTTTATATATAAGTGAAGATAAAAACTATTTGATGAGTCATAAAGAATTTAGAAGGCAGAATGATTCACAGCTTAGTCTGGGGCCTGGGCCATACTTCCAGCATCCAAGCTGAAGTGATGGCTCTCTTCCAAGGTCTCAAGTATCTCAAAGACTTGGGCATCAGTGAGGTAAATGTATTTGGGGATTTGCAGGCCATCATCAAAACCATAGTGATCAATTCTGCTCCGTCAGATTTAAGAATTGCAAGGCTAATCTCTAGAATCAAAGTTTTGGCAAAATCCTTTCAGAATTTGAAATTCTTCCATGTGCTGAGAACGAACAATAAGGGTGCGGATTTAGAAGCAAATAAGGCAGTCCTCCTATCTGCTCGGTCCATTCTAAGAGACATAGACGAATCATGGGATCCAATTCCTTAACCCTCTATCTGCCATGTTCTACTGCATTTTATTGAAGCAATTTGTTTGTATTCACAAGCTTGGGCAAATCACGAAAATGGATATCATTATTGCATGTAAGAAGATCTAGAACATTAGCATAAGCGTCATGATTCTCCCAGTTGGAGAGGTACTCTCTGCTTTGCTCCCAAATTTTGTATTCCGAATTGAGACATTCATGCCAAGTTTCTAATATAATCCAATAACCATTCTTGTAAAAAAAACCGAAAAATAAAAACCATTTGATATTCATGTCTATTCAACCTAATGAATAAGAGGATAATGATGCACCATAATTGCAAATGGTAGGTGGCATCATTGAAAGGATGTCCTTAGTTATATGACATCTTACAAATAAAGTTGATATTATTTTAATTGGTTTTTTTTAATTAATATTTATATTTAATAATTTTTATTTTTATATTTTGAGAAAAAAAATTAAAAATTTAATATATATATATATATAATTATCAATTATTAATTGAGTTTAGCTTGTTTAAGGGTAAGATAAAATATAATTTTTTAACTCGAAATCTATGATTTCGAACTCTATTATTAACACTTTGTATCTTAAAAAATTTAAAAATTATTTTTTATACTCAAAATAAGAAAAAATACCAAAAAACAAAATTATAAATATAATTATAAATTATATAAAAATAATTTATAAAATATTATTCACAGCAAATACTTGGCTAATATAAAAAAACTTATGCTATAATACAAATTCATGTAGCATCAACTCCCAAAGATAATTATATTTGTTCGAAGATAATAATTACTTGTCCACTCACTCTCTTCCTAAAATACAAAGAGCTCATGGTGAGTACAGTTCAATAATTATTATCGAATAAATACATGTATAGTGTGTTACTTACATGGAAGATAATGTAACTCCATTAGGAATTTAATGTGTAGAATGTGATTTGGGACATTGTAGTGCTTTTTAGTGGATTTGGGAGTTTTTTTTTTTTCGGAGATAAAATTATATGTTTAAATATTTTATTTTTTTGGTAATTATTATGGGATGGTTATATATTTGTTGATGAAAGTGTATTTTTCATTACTTAAATTGTATTTTTGAATGTATAAATGGATTCAGTGCCTTGAAAAACTCATATTGCTTTCAAATTGTGCAATCTCAACATTTAGTATCTGCAATTCCAACAATTCTTCCAAACTTTTAGCTAGATTTTGGCAAAACTTGTTGGAAAAAAATATGCCCAAAAACAAGTTCAAAAAATAGAATGTTTAGACTAAGTGGAAATCAAATGAATCCTTGTAAGGTTTCAATACACTTCCTAGAGAGATTGTTTTTTTTTATTTCAGAATTTTTAGAGTTTATGTGAAAGAGGCCCTTGATGGTTGAACCTCATAATTGATTCAAGGAATTTTGGATATTGTCAAGTCTTTAAAGTTTTATCTTTTTTTCTTTTTTTATGTGTTTTTCTACATTGGTTATGAGGTTTGTTATGTGGTACAAAAGAAGTCTCAGCATAGCATGATCCTTGCACTAATGGGAGTGTCCACAAATGTGGCAATCTTTCTATTAACATAATAGTTGATTGGTTACAGGATGAAGATGTGTCTTTGCTTTTCCCTACCCCTCCTCTATGGGACATCTTATGGGGACCTATGTGTGTGAATAATAAGCAATATCACAAATAGTCAAATACATTGGCATTGGTGTCTTGAAATAATTTCTCTGACTTCATAATCTCTTCTCCTCTTGTGTGTTGTTGTTATAACCCTAAATTGCACCAGACATGCATACCTGGCATCAGGCCACCTTACCTACTATCTTTGTCAAGCTATCATTGAACAACTCTTCTAAAAAACCATTGTTTTGAAGGTGTACGCGCCCTACACCACTATTGCCCGTGTACACACGCTTGTTGCACCACTACAGCCTGTGTACACTCACAAAAAGCATGAAAAATGAAAATTGCAAAGGAATATGGGTTTTCGGGTCGTTACTTAACTAGTTGACCGTCCATAGCCAGTCACCCCAACCGTTACTATCTCTTTTGACCTATAAAAGAAGGTGTTGGGGCCCCATTCCAAAGAGAAGCACGAGAGCATAGAAACTCTGCCTAATTCACTATTCCCCCTTTGCCCCAATATTTTGCAACCACATTGTGAGTTTGAGCTAGAATTCCTTCTTCCTCCATTGCAAACCCTTGCCATTTCCCTAGAGAGAATTGAAGAGGAGAAGAAAATGTGGAAGCAGTTGGTGCATGGTGAAGAGGAGCCTAGGACCAAGTTCGAGGAGCAGTTGTCGGTCTCATATTGTAAACGACTTTTGTGAGATTAATATAAAGAAATATTTTTTTCGTCCCGCCAAATGATGTCTTGAATCTTTATGATTTGTTTACAATTTTTGTTATGATGTCTAACCCACTAATCCTTATATAGAATGCATGCTTGTAGTTTCTTGTTTGTCTTTTGGTGAATGCAAGTTGGCCTTGGGAGGAGATCTGCAGTCGAGGAACAATTAAGCGCAAAGGGATCGACATTGAACACGGAGTTTAAGGTATCCCTATCAGATCCCAATACTTTGTCTTTTATGTATGATTGTGGGGTAATGACGGGATAGTTGTTAAAAGTAGGAGACTTTAGACGGTTAGCTCTGCCTGCACTTTAGAACCCTGGTGTAATCCGTAGAGGGGTTTTCCCGCTATAGCAGTTGTCCCACATTGCCTATGAGGATTGGTCTACAACAACATATAAGTCTCAATATACCATGATCCTTATGCCAATGGGGGTGTCCACGGAGGTGGTGGCCCTCTTGCTAAGATCATGTTTCATTGCTTGCAGGGTGATTATGCGCACTTGTTTTCTCTATAACTCCTCCTTGATGTGAATGTTGTATGTGTGTGTGTGTGTGTGTGAATAATAAACAATGGAACACGTTGTACTATTTAGCATCTTGGAATGGTTTCTATGAGTTTAATATCTCCTATCTTCTTGTGTGTTATCACATTGGTTGTGAGATCTACTTCATAATTGCATATAAGCCCAAAGTGATTGTGGTATTAGTGTTGATGGGCATGTCCATAGGAGTGGTGACCCTTCTACTAAAATAATGGTTGATCAGTTGTAAGATGAACAGGTTTGCTTGCTTGACCTCCCCCTCCTCCTCTATGGGATGTGTTGTGTGGGTGTGTGAATAATAAACAATTGGGTGTGTTGTGTTTGGCATGTTGGAATAGTCGCTACAACTTTAAAATGTCATCTCTATGTGTGTGTTATCTTACATTGATTATGAGGTCTAGCCTATGGTAACATATAGGTCCAAGATATCATGATCCTTATGCCAATGGGGATATCCACATAGGTAGTGGTCCTTCTATTAACATAATGGTTGATTATTTGTGAGAAGAATAAATGTGTTTCCTATATGTGACATGTTTTGTGTGTGTATGTGTGTGTGAATAATTAACAATGAAATGCATCATGTTTGACACCTTGGAACAATTTATATCACTTTAAAACGTTATTTCTTTCTGTGTGTTATCCCACATTTGTTATGAGGTCTAGTCCATGACAACATATAAGTCCCAACATACCATGATCATTATGTCAATAGGAATGTTCACAAAGGTAGTGACCCTCCTACCAAAATAATGGTTCATTGGTTGCAAGAAGAATATGTGTGCTTGATCACTCCCCCTCTCTGTGGGACATGACTTTGTGTGGGTGCATGTGTGTGAACTGTTAGGATATTTAGACACTTAGGAGTTAGTAAGATCTAATTGGTCTATTGTGTCGTTAGGTAAAAGTGTGTTTTCTAGTGTGTTTCTTTAGTATGCGTTAGTATGCATTTGTAGTTAGGAAATTTGACAGTCACGATATGTTCCCGACATAGAGTGATCCGATGATTCATACTCTCCTCGATCTTAACGACCATTGATGTGTGGCTTAACACCCTATTGGTCCATGATCTCTATTTAAAGAGCATGGAGGGTCATTTGTCGATGATCGATTGTGAGAAACTCTCTTGTAAAATCTCTCTAATCTTTTTCTTTGCATTAATAAACTGCTCCAAGTGGCCACATTGGTTGGAGTCGTGGATGTTTCCCCGTAGGGGTTTTACCACGTGAAAACATCGGTGTGTTGATCTTTGATCCGGTTATGTGAGTGGTTACTATAGGTGTTTGTCCTCTGTTGGAATACATGTGTTGTTGAACATGGTATCAAAACCTGTTTGAAGACATGCTCTTGTTGAAGATCGAGATCGTGAAGCCGAGTTGTCTCATCTCCACTTTCTGTCATTTATGTACATTTCTAGGCTGAGAGGACTATTTCATTGCATCTGGAGCGCTTGTTTCAGTTAGGAACACTTTTCATTTCACTCGAAAAAGTTTATGTTTGCCCAAGATACGACCATTACAGTCAGATCCAAAGCGAAAAAAATTTCTTGTGTGAAAAGGGTTTTTTTTGAGCTCGCTCTCCAAGGTCGTCTTCAACAACAACAACCCCAATCCTCCTTCTGAAAATTACAATATGTTTTGCTAGATCATTTGGTTAAAAGTTGACTTATTAAGTAAGAGGTCTTGAGTTCAAGTCTCTCTTTTGTTACCTTTTTTGAAAAAGTTCATGCTAAAATTGTAAAGTGTATTTCTCTTCAAGTATAAAAGTGAATCACTATAAGTAGCTTTAATATTTTATTTTAGAGTTATTTATTTTGCATGCAACTTTTATGTTATAAAGTAACTTCATTGTAAAAGTGATCCCCACTTCTCTTTATAAAAGTGGGTCACTTCGTAAAGAAACTTACACAATCACGTGGTCATTTTGTTACCAATTGTGTCTTTTTTAAAAAGGGCATAACTCTAACATCGGAAGTCTCTTTTCAGTGCCGTTTTTTTTTTAAACCGCATAACTTTTCAAGCTCTTTCCATCCAAATCATCAGTTTCAATTTTTAAATCCACATTATTTGCATATTTAATATGGCCTCTACAAGTGTTGTCTTGCTTACCGGCAACAACTACTTCCAATGGAAATCTCATATGGAAGATTTATTAAGAAGTAAAGGCTTGTACCGAATTACCTTGGGAAAGGAAAAAGCACCCACTGATGCTGATAAGAAAGCCAAGTGGGATAATAGGAATGACGAAGCACTAGGACTAATCGAAATGTCCATCTCTCCTGATTTAAGGTACCACCTTCAAGAAATTGATGACCCTGAAGAAGCTTGGGACAAGATTGAATCTGTGTTTGGTAAACTCAATATTATTCAAGCACAACAGTTAGAAAATCAAATATTGACCTTGAGTCCAAGTGATTTTTCTTGCCTTGAAGACTATTTATCTAAGTTTAAAACACTCAGAATTTTATGTGAAGAATGTAAGATAAAAATGGAGGAAGAGCGCTACATCTATCTTATTCTTTCTAAGCTAGGTAGTGCATATTATGTGTTTGTATCTACCTTTTATGCCATGAGAGAGGCTCTAGGGAAAGCTTATGAAAAACCCACTCTTGAGTACTTTTGGGCTTCTTTGATTGGAGAGGAAGATAAGCTTGTACAACTTGGAGTGATCAACACTGCAAGTCCCTCCAACAAAGCCTTAGTTGCCCAGCAAAAAGATAAACCCAAGTATCCCAAGAAGCAACATCCTCGCTACAACAACAAACGACATAAGGGTCCCAAACCTGCTCAGACAACTTCAGCTCCTACTGGTGACAACTGAGCAAAATATAAAAGTAAGAATATTAACCGACATTGCAACTTTTGTGATAAAGATGGTCATGATGAGTCCAAATGTTTCAAGAATATGGCATCTTTAGAAGCAACAATGAAGAAGCACAACTTCAGTATTGATTCTACTTCTTCTTCTTCTTCTCATGGACATGCACTTTCTGCTTCTGGTTTCTCCTTCAATTCAAATTTGACTTCTACTTCTACTTCTGATGAGTGGCTTATTGATTTTGGAGCATCTTATCATATGGCTAAGGATAGAGCCATATTTTCCCCTCTAAATGAATGTAACACAAAGCAAATATTTGTTGGTGATGATAGATCTCTTAGTGTTGAAGGATCTGGAATAGTTCCAGTAGAAAATGGTCATTTCAATAATGTATTATGTGTTCCAAGTCTTTCTTGTAACCTTCTATCAGTATATCAAATCACTCCTTCAGATGAAGGTAAAACCATAGAGTTTTCACCTTACCAAGTTGTAATCAAGGATCTAAAAGATCCTAACATGTTCGTGCAACTGGAATTGCTGATGATATTACCAGGTTGTACAAGTTTGACAACTTTTGGTCATCAACTTTTTCATCAGTTTTTGTTGCTCATAGCGATGACTTGAGCAAACTTTGGCATGAGCGGTTTGGTCATCTAAACTATCGCTCATTGCAACAACTATGTAATCAACAGATGGTGACTGGTCTTCCTCTTGTTTCATGCAGAGATGGTGTTTCTGTCGGTTGTGTTCTCGGCAAA
>JASDQU010235868.1:0-13079 GCA_032191745.1 Picea mariana
ATCTCGTCTAGGGTATTAGCCGTCCTCCAGGAGAATGGCTCTCGCTGTTGCATGTAAATTTAACAAATACAATACATTAGACTACCACCATTAGAATCTTTTCATCAAAGCTTTAGGACTTTTTCATTAAGTTTCAATCAGATCAAAAAGATACAATCAATAGTCATTGTCTACATTGTTTTGCCAACCAACCCATTTTAAATGAAAATGATCCCCATATATAGAAAACTAATGTCACCCTTGGCTGATAGGGTCGAACTACTCTCTCCTAGAATCATGGATCTGATTTCTTTGAAAGAGAACAATAACTTCAATGGATTTACTAAAAATAGAAAACCCCACTTTGCCAAATCATAATCGTAACCGAAATATTCTTTACAATCATTGATCATGATCAAAATTCAACCATATGGTTTTTATAAGTCATCGTGTGCATTTTTGGACACCCTGTCACCCCTACATAGCAATTCTTCTACGCAACAGTAACCTACAGCAAAAACGCAGTGGATTTCATAGCAAACTCGTAAAATAGGCGTTAAACATGACATCAAATATCACTAATAAAAAACTATTTTTTGAAACTGAGAGAGGTTTTTGTAGCTACGATCGTTATAAATAAAAATCTCTCTCGGGTTATTTAAATTCATCTCCATATGGCCAGAATACGTGTCACAAAAAAATGTCTCAGACGGGAAATCATGAAAACTGAAAAATAAGGCTCAAAGATCCCTTCAAATATCCATAAATATGAAACGTTTTTAAAATATGAGAGAGGTTTTTATTATTTGGTTTTTCCTCAATAAAAAACCTCTCAAGGATTTTGAAAATTCTTCTCCAGTTGGTCAGAAAGTGATCTTGAAGTTGACCACTAAACCAGTCATTTGTGCAGCACGACCTGTAGCCTGTGCGCAGGAAAATCCTCTGCACGAAAACATCCCATGCGCAACAACATCCCATGTGTGACATCCAATTGCATGACAAAATCCTATCCATGACA
The DNA here is from genome assembly GCA_032191745.1 of Picea mariana. Classification (NCBI taxonomy): domain Eukaryota; kingdom Viridiplantae; phylum Streptophyta; class Pinopsida; order Pinales; family Pinaceae; genus Picea; species Picea mariana. The sequence goes on from JASDQU010235868.1 coordinate 998, forward strand.
GCATCCCATGTGTGGCATCCCACTGCGCAATGAAATCCACTATCCTCCCTGTGAGGTAGAAAATAACAGTAGACCATGCGCCTATCCATTGGGCTACTCCCAAACTCAACTTTCCAACTATAACTTGTAACCTGCATCCATTGAAAACCCAAAGTTGTATATGCTCCAAACTGAAATCTGAAACTAAGCTGAAAATGAAAACTGCAAATTGATAAAAGAAATGCTTGTAGTACCGAGCTTATTTTCACTCCTACCTACCCTAACTGCTGAAAAATATGCCAATCAAGTGAAATCAAAATGCCAATGCAACCATACAAGAACTTTATCCACTTTTTTTCTTTCTTTGCACATGCTTTCTCCAAATCCTGTTTACTGATAAGTCATTCAAAAATTTATCTATAAATTCAAATCTCAAAAAAATAAAAACATTGGGACTATTTGCCGCCTCCAACAAAACTGCAAATGGATCCTCCAAAACATACATAAAACTACAATCATGTTTTACCCCTTCCACTGCATCCTTGTTTTCATGTAATTCAACCTATTGATTAACACAAAAAGGTTGAAAAATATGTTGAGACTGTTGGAAATAACAATCTTCTGAATCAGAAGACAGTGCTGGCTGAAATGAAACCCCTAGTGGCAAGCAATCCATATCTAACACTGATGTTGATTGACCATCATATTTATTTCCAAACTGGTAGTTGATCACAGGATGCAAATCTGAACTGAAATAATCTTCCATGTAATCAACAACTGGGTCATTAAAAGTATGATAATGTTGTTGGTCCTCTTCACTGATAACAATAAATTTCTCATGTAAAACAATGTCACTGTGAATGCAGTCAGACTTCATTGCTTCCTCTGTTATCTCATGATTTACTTTCAACAATTCAAAGGAATAAAAACATAATGGAAGACAGTTTTCATTTGCAAGTCCAATGTTTCTTCATATTCAACATCATGCCTGGAGGATTTCTTATTTGAAATATTATAAACATTTTGCTTCAACAATTTTAAAGACGCAAAACACAAAGTCAAAGTTATTTCATCTAATTAAAAAATTTCTTCATTTTCTTCACTGTTGTCATATGCACATTTTTCAATTTCTTTGGATTGATGAGCATACTCATTTTCAGATTCATCTCCGACCAATGGCTGCAATTTTGAACTGACAAGACCTTCTACATAACAAGTAATGGGGTCATCAAACACATGAGATTATTGTTGCAATTTATTTTCAATTTGTTCCAGTGAATCAATGTGATTTGGTATCAACACACATTCATTTTCTTCAGTGATGATATTAGAATTTTCTTTCAACAATTTAAAACAAGAAAATCATAAAGGTAAATAATTTTCTTCAACTGATTCAATACTTTCTTCTTTGTAACTGTGATATGTAGGTTGATTGTTCTCATTACACTGCTGAAAAGGAACATTTTCTGATAAAGAACATGCAGCCGGCTGTTCTAGGAATTCAACTCCATAATCATCATCATATTCATCATATATAGGGAAATCAACAACATCTGCAATGTCATCTAACAAGAAAAAGCTTGGGACATCAACCTGCTCTTCAACAAGTTGATTTGCAAATTCATTTTCTTGACTGTCTACAAATGAATACATAAAACAATCAGCCCCGTGCTTATGATGATATGGATCAGAAGCTAAATTAGCACCTTCTTTTTCAATAAGTGGAATATAATCCTTTGCAAAATCATCAACATTTAAAGCTTCAAGAGGACATATGATATTATTAACCATGTTCTCAAGATTCAAATCAACTATTTTTTGTTCATATTCATTGTCATGTTCTTTAGCATCCAACTCCTCATTCTGAATCTATTTACATGCTTGAATATTGTGTTGAATCTCATGAGAATCATTAAACATTTGTTGTAAGGACTTATATCTTCTTTCCATTAGAAGGAAAGACAAATCTAGATGAAAGGTTGTTGCATAATGGAGCATGGAAATAGCTTCAGTGGGTTAAATTTCATTAGGAAGTTTATAATAAAGACTAGAAAACCTCCTATTGAAATTTGAGATGGTTTCATCTTCCATTCTTCTCATGGCATAAAACTTTGAAAGGAGTAGATACCATGACTTTCTCTCACCCCAAAATCTACGGAAAGCTTCCCTCTATTTATCCCACGAGCTAATCAACTGAGGTTGCAAATGTCTGAACCATGCTTTGGCATCTCCTTGTAAGAACTGAGAAAAGGTCCTCATAGACACATCATCATGTTCGATCTCAAAAAGTTCTATAAAATTCTCAAATACCTGAATATGTTTTTCAGCTGACTTTCCATCNGTTTTAGAGGAAACTCATGAAGGATGGAAGGAAATTTAAGAGGACTGTATCTTTCTTGAATCTTGGAGGGTGTAGGATTAAGAACAGAAGGTACAAGATCAGATTTGGTTTCATTAAGTTCACAAGAATGATCATGAACATCAAAAGGCTCAGAGGAAGGAGCTTGGTGAATATCGGTTATACAAGAAGGAGGTATACCTACAGTTTTCCATGGAGGATATACAAGGGTAGATATCTGGGCTTCATTTGAATGTAGTAAGTGAAGAAATATTCTTTTGAAAAACTCAGGAAAGGACAAGAAGATATTGATAAAATAGAAAAGTACTTCTTGGACTAAACTTAAGCTCGGGTACCTGATTTTTCCATACTGCGCTTCCATATCTCTATCAATAGGTCTCATTCTCCAGTGGATTCTTTGAATTGATTTGAAGCTTGATTGGAGTCGCCATGAAAATTTTAGCTCTGGATTCTTCTGCCAATGGAATCACCTTCAACTGATTTTCTGATGTGTGGAGTCGCCAGAGAAAAAATACAACCAATATATGGCCAAGTTTCTACTGCTCTCAGACCTCATAACTCAACCATGTCGTTCTTTCCTAAGGAAAATTTTCAATTTCATCCCTGGAAACGGTGCCAAAATGTTAGCACTCGGTAATTTCTTTGTGCTCTATCAAAGAAAGCCCTGAGGTAACTATTTCAACCAACTTTAGATTGTATTATGACCTATACAAACAGAGAGGGCTCTCTCATATGTCTAATGACTGGTAATAACTCAAATATTTCATCAATAAATGCACAAAGGTCGATTCTACAATAGGACAAGTTTATTTTTGCTTTAAAAGGGATGGTAGGACAAGCAAGAGAGAAAATACCATTTGGCAATGGAGTCGATTTAAGAAAACTATAGAAACAAATGACTCAGTGAATAAACTTGAGAGGATAAAGGTTAAATGAGCAGCAGTCTTTAGTTAAAAATCGTTGTGTGTGGCGAGATAAAAATACATGAAGCAACTCGGAGCACCATTGGGGATGAATTCAAAGTTAACTTAGAAGAAACACAGTTTTTCTAAATGGCGTGAATCTAGATCATTGCGTGGTGAATTCTAGATTCGAAATCACGTTCCGATTTAGAAAGAAATTACATATGTGAATATAAAGAGCACAGGAAAGCACATACACAAAGAAAGAATACAATACATCAAACTGCCACCGTTAGAATCTTTTCATCAAAGCTTCAGGACTTTTGCATTAAGTTTCAATCGGATAAAAAAACTACAAACAATAGTCATTGTCTACATTGTTTTGCCAACCAACCCCTTTTACATGAAAATGATCCTCATATATAGAAAACTAATTTCACCCTTGGTTGCTAGGGTTTAACTACTCTCTCCTAGAATCATGGATCTTATTTCTTTGAAAGAGAACAATAACTTCAATGGATTTACTAAAAATAGAAAACCTGACTTTGCCAAATCATAATCGTAACCGAAATATTATTTACAATCATTGATCATGATCAAAATTTGACCATATGGTTGTGATAATTCATCATGTGAATCTTTGGACACTCTGTCACCCCTGCATAGCAAGTCTGCGATGCAATAGTAACCTACAGCAAAAACGTAATGGATTTCACAGAAAACTGGGAAAATAGGAGTTAAATATGACATCATATCTCACTAATAAAAAACTATTTTTCAAAACTACGAGAGTTTTTTGTAGTTAATATCTTTATAAATAAAAACCTCTCTCGGTTTCTTGAACTGCATCTCCAGCTGGCCGGAATATGTGTCGAAAAAAAAATGTCTCGGACATGAAATCATGAAAACTGAAAAATAGGGCACAAATATCCCTTCGAATCTCCCAAAATATGAAAAAAATTCCAAATATGAGAGAGGTTTTTATTATTTGGTTTATCTTCAAGAAAAACCTCTTAGGGATTTCCAAAATTCTTTTCCAGTTGGTCAGAAAGTTATCTTGAAGTTGACCACTAAACCAGTCATTTGCGCAGCACGGCCTGTAGCCTGTGTGCAGCATGACCTGTAGCCTGTGTGCAGCATGACCTATAGCCTGTGCGCAGGAAAATCCTCTGCGCGACAACATCCCATGTGCGATAGCCCACTGCATGACGGAATCCACTACGCGACGAAATCCACTACGTGACAGCATCCTATGTGTGACAACATCCCATGCGCGACATCCCACTGCGCAATGAAATCCACTGCGCGACAAAATCCTTTGCATGGTGAAGTGTTTTGCGTAGTGCGTAGAAAATTTTTCAGCGTGCAGTTGCAAATGGAAATGGAAATAATAAATGGTAATATTCCTTTTGAAACTGACCCTTGGATATGTTAGATGATGCCAGGCATAAAAACAATATGGGTGCTAACGGGCACGACTTTGCAAATTGTTGACAAACCTCTAACCTTAGCTATGAAAATCATGGTGCTAACATTATCTTTAATATATGGACATGTGTCCTTTTTTATGGACGGTCCAAATTCACTCCGAATCCTGAGACTTCAGGAAACTCACACCCTTTTTCACTCCACGCTGGAAAATATCCGAACTTACGAAGTTTGAAGTACTTCAAGACTTAATGCCCATGCAACTCCTCACAATATGACGGTTGTGAATATAGCTTGCTCCTCCCAAACGGATCTCGTCCATTCATCCTTTAAACAAGTCAAAATCCTTCCTCCAAAGGAATTTGACCACTATTTCTCTTGAGCTTTGACACTCGAAGGGTTTTGAACTCCGGTGCACACCTTGCACTACTTTCTAGACTTGAAGTATCGAAGGGTCTTCCTGTACACACTCCTTGCACTCACTTTTCCTTGAAAGTTTTTGACACTTCTCTAAGTGTAGGCCTTATTTCCAGTGAGTATATTATTTCGAAAAAAGGTACGCCTTGGGAGACTTGTCTCACCGGGAGATTTATCCTCAGTTATATTTTATACTTTTTTGGGCTAAAGAGACTAAACTCAGAAAAAGGTTGTGAGTCCATAGTTAATCTCTTTTCAGACTCCTTAAAATTGAAAAGATCATTGAGTGATATTGTCTCAATCACACTCGTTAAAATGATTTTTAAGAGACATTTTTTTTTCGGTATAAGTTTAACCCTTTTTCGAACCGATCGGACTAGTTGCAAAAAAGGAACTCCTTTGAGTCTTATTTTGACGTTTTTCAGACTCTCTAAACATGAAAAACCATCGAGCTTACCTTCTCTAGGCTCGTAAACATTTACATGAGAAGAGTCTTGTTTTGTCGTTCTTAATCACATTGCGGGTCTCATCCTTGCGTCTTTGGCCTAATGTCGGCTCTATGTTGCTCTCAACTGAACCTTTAAAGCATTCCTTATATGCAATCCTTGCAACACTTTTTGCTTATGCGATTTGACACCTTGACCTATGGAGGAATTTTCCTTGAGTGTCATTATCCTACACATATCTCCTTGCCCTAAGCATTATTATGTTCCATGCGCTTGGAACCATTTTGCTTGCTTGCGACACTCGTTTCTTTCTTTGTAATGTAGCATTATTTTATTATTTTTCAAGCTCGTTAAAAATTTGAAAAAGACAAAAAAATCAAATATTCCAAAAAGAGGGGATGGGAACTATACACTATTTTCTTGGCAGCAAGATAGTGGCCCTTGGACAAAGCACATCCTTTAGTTTGTTCGCCAAGCTTTGGGATCTAGTCTGACCTTAGGAATTTTTTCTAGCTACATAGAGTTGTGTCCTCCTCCATTTGGTTACTCTTCCAAACATATGGAGATTTTGTGGTGCCTCCTGCATCAAAAACTTATGTCAATATTACGTTGCCTAAGTCTGATCATATTTTTTTCTTTTGTCCAAGGGAATTTTTATCCAACCTGAGTCGACCATTATGCAGTTTGTCTCTTGACCTTCATGAGTCGACCATCCTATGAGTCCAATCAAGTCCAGATTCAAAATTGAGGAAGTTCTATGCCTGACAATTGAGATCCTCCATTCTTTCCTCGACGACATGTCTAAGACCTCAGAGTAGTGAGTCTTACACTCCTATTGTACTCCTACCTGAGTGGTTTAAGATCTTAGAGTTGTTTCTCGAGCTATGAAGTCCTCAACTCCAGCCACAGGCATTGATGCTTCTTGACGATGCATATTATATTGTACTTTAATAGCATCGAATGATTTTGAGATGTAGATCCAATGTGTATTGTGTTAGCACTAGGAATCACCCTCAGACTGTAATGAGAATAAACCCAGTACCCATCAGTTTATACAGTAAATGTAAATGAATTTTAGGTGGTAAAATGGAGAAGACTCAATGATAATAACATTCTAACTCAGAAATTTGGACTACCATGCATAAGCAATTAAGGTCTAGAATCAACTTCAGTCAATAAGTTGGAGTAAGGGTGAATAGAGGGAAGACTTTGGTGAGAAGAGTGTAGAGGTCTTTCGAGGACATCAGGTCTTCCAGTAGCCTAAGGATGAAAAACTTAAACACAAGGTCCTCTTGGATTCAAATTTCAAGGAAGCTGAAAGAAATCATAACAGTACTATAATCAAACATTTATCATAATACAGTTACAACAATCCATGTGAATCAATAAAACATGAACTCTCTCAGTATCAGAGGAAAATAAGATGGAGTAAGAAAGTTGACTTAGATTAACCAAGATGTCTCAAAAACAAATACATAACTAGAGAACCAGTTGTTCTCAATCAAAATATTACAATAGCGGGGAGCCTAGCTCAACCATTCGACCATTACAAAATATCAAAACTGCTTATATATAAGAAGAATTGTTGCAACCATCAGGAGTGTGATCGGATTGTTGCATTCAAATTTTTCAGTGGGCATCTGCTCTGTCAGAATGTGCAGATAGTCTTCCGTTGTCAGAGGTGAGCTCTAAATCTTCTAGTCTTTCTACCTTTCCATTTATGTGTTGAGACGAGGTTTCATCCACCTCCCTCGGTTTCAATAACTACCTTCAACGAGATCAGAATGGGGCCTGACATCCATGAATACTCCAGAAAACACCAATGACTTTCTTCGGGTCAATCCTGACGCCTCGAGGCCATGAAAATCTTCTTTTGTGGCCAATACGGGCACAACAGGTGGCTCGACTTAATTTGATTTGAGGGTGGTTTGACTGTGCAAACCCAAACATTTTTGTTTCCCTTTGGAAATCATGGGAAAAATGCCACATGATTTACAACAAGATGCTCCTGAGGTCAAACCTGAATCATTGTCTAATTCCAATGATATATGCTGCAAATTCTTGTGATAACATCTGGCTCCAAAGGGGATGGCATGCTCACTGTGAGCTGCCAAGAACAAGTAGTTCCAGTGCCTTAGTTGTTCGGATATGGAGTCATGCTCAAAAAACATCCTACTGAAGGCAATAGACTAAGAACTTAAACTATTCTATTTTAAAATAAAAATCAAACACACCCGATCCCGAGGGAGTTTATTTATGTACAAAACCTAAACTAACTGACTTTTACAAAGGGCTAGGTGAAGGCAAACTTCCACCATAATCATTCAAACTGTTTGATAACTGAATCCTTCACGTCACTGCAAATGATCCATAAGAAACAAGTAAAGTGTTATAGCTAGCTAATTTCATTCTTATGATCACCCATATTACCTTCAAATGTTGATAAAAAAATCAAACCTGCATGCTCCAAATCATTTGAAAAGTGCAACTTTATGTATTCATCGACAAAGTCATGAAATTGAAGGCAAAACATGATTAACTTATGAAAGGTTACCTTCATTGTTTCAAAACTGTTGACAGGTTGATTGATGTCCTCTACAGGCACACTTGATTGAATTACAGCCACAGGCATCTGTGGGTCAAATAGTTGCTTACTGTGAACTGTAGGTACAAGTGGAAGAAGGATGGGCGTAGCTGGCTGCTAATCCACTGATGACTATGGATTTACTTCGGCCTGCGAATAAATGATCTCTTCACGTGCCTCAACTAGGGTTGCTCCTGATCAAAACTTCGGGTTATGTCTTATGTGACAAGGCCAACCTCTGCATCATCCTTACTGTCTTCATAGTGATCAAATGTAAGATAATATTGTTGCTCATCATCACTAGAATATTTATCAAAAATGGGCTTCCCTTCACATCCATGATCAACCTTTAAAACAACAATTTCATCAAGAATATAACTTTAAAAATATCCATTTCAGGAACAATAGTAATTGTTACTTCTAGTTGTTCATACACATGATTTTCATCAAGACAGGGTATCATCCACAGTCTTTCCTTCATAGGGACAGCAAGTAAAACCCCCCTCATGTTCAAAGTTGATATGATATTGACCTTGAATCCTGCCACAAGCTCGGAGGTTCTCCTCCACTTCCTCAGCATCCATGAACAATTGTGATAAAGATGTAAATTTTCTTTTCCTAAGATAAAAAACAAGGTCAAAGTGCTAAGACACTATGTAATACACCATGGAAGCAGTCTTAGAAGGTTTAATTTCGAGGGGCGGTCTGCAATACAAGCTATGAAACCTTCGATTAAAAGGAGACAAAACTTCCCTTTTTCCCCTTCTCAAAGTAGTGAACTCATGTAGGTATTGATCAAATGACTTGTTCTCACCCCAATACCTTAAAAATGTATTGCATAATTCAACCCAGGAACCAATGGAGTTAGTTCCCAAACCCTTAAACCATACACCAGCATCTCCTAACAAGTATTTGGAAAACAACCTCATGGTAACATCCTCATAAATTATCTTAAACTGATCAATAAAGTTCTTGAAAGCCTCCACATGCCTCACAACTGTAACATGATCCTCTCTAGAAAAATGGGGAAAGTACTTAAAGAAATCAGGAGGATAAGGATGAAGATGATATGGAAGATTTAAAGGTTTAAACAACTTGTCTTTGATTCTAGTTTGAAAACTAGTGGGCTGAATATGGGGCTTATCACACTAATGGAAAGGCTCAATAGTAACAGCATGATGTGATGAGATTTGAGGAGGATGTGGATCAGTTTGAACCACCTCAGGGCTGCAAGGGTGATCGAGTTTAGGAGGGGTTTCTATATGAAGCTCATCTTTATTAGTAGGTTGAGCTGAGAATATAATATCAACATCTACAACACAGGAAGAAAGAAGGTCTTCTTCTTCCAAGGATGGATATATAAAGGAAGGTTGGTGATCGACCGAATAAACAAAACACAATATGATCCTCTTTATATGTGAAGGGAAAAAAAAAACGAGCTGATAAAGAATAATAAAAGTTCATGAAGAAAGCTCATAAGATGATACCTAGTCATTCCCTTCATCTTTCTATCAGTAGGATCCTCCCCAATGGAGTCTTTGATTGTGGAGTCACCGGGTAGATGATTACAATCAATTTTCTATATCCCTCTCTTGTCTACCATCAAGAGTTGGATCTATGTCGTTCTTCCCAGGGAGCTCTTCAATCTGCTCAAATTCGTCCCCGACTATGGCGCCATTTATGTTAGCACTAGGAATCACCCTTGGACTATAATGAGAATAAGCCCAGTACCCATCAGTTTATACAGTAAATGTAAATGAGTTTTAGGTGGTCAAATGGAGAAGACTCAATGATAATAACGTTCTAACTTAGAAATCTGGACTAGCATGCATAAGCAATTGAGGTCTGGAATCAACTTCAGTAAGTAAGTTGGAGTAAGGGTGAATAGAGGGAAGACTTTGGTGAGGAGTGTGTAGAGGCATGCCGTGGACATCAGGTCTTCCAGCAGCCTAAGGAGGAAAAACTTAAACACAAGGTCCTCTTGGATTCAAATTTCAAGGAAGCTGAAAGAAAACATAACAATACTATAATCAAACATTTATCATAATACAGTTACAAAAATCCATGTGAATCAATCAAACATGAACTTTCTCAGTATCAGAGCAAAATAAGATGGAGTAAGAAAGCTAAATTAGATTAAACAAGATGTCTAAAACACAAATACATAACCATAAAACCAGTGGTTCTCAATCAAAATATTACAATAGTAGGGAGCCTATCTCAACCATTCGACCATTACAAAATATCAAAACTACCTATATATAAGAAGAACTGTTGCAACCATCAGGAGTGTGATCGGATTGCTGCATTCAAAGTTTTCAGTCGGTGTCTACTCTGTCAGACTGTGCAGACAGTCTTCTTTTGTCAGACACGAGCTCTAAATCTTTTAGTCTTTCTGGCTTTCCATTTATGTGCTGAGACGAGGTTTCAGCCACCTCCCTCAGTTTCAATAACTACCTTCATCAGGATCAGAATGGGGCCTGACATCCATGAATACTCCAGGCGGCACCAACGACTTTTTTTGAGTCAATCTTGACACCTCAAGGCCATGCAAATCTTCTTATGTGGCCAATACGGACGCAACAGGTGGCTCAACTTAATTTGATTTGAGGGTGGTTTGACTGTGAAAACACAAACATTTGCGTTTCCCTTTGGAAATCATGGGTAGAATGCCACATGATTTACAACAAGATGCTCCCGAGGTCAGATCTGAATCATTGTCTGATTCCAATGAGATATGCTGCAAATTCTTGTGATAACATATTACTCGAGGCTACACTTTATATAGACATATCTATGACATGGATATGCAGTGTACTTGATTGGCAGCCATGATTAGTTCATCGTGAGCATGGGTATGCTCGCCTCAGAGAGATTATTATTTTTTTGTGGATGGCACCTCCCGAACTCTGGTCTCAGGCTCACTCGACTTCGTTCCTTCCCACTGGTAAAGATATTGTAATGTATTTTGACCATCAGTTGCTCTTCTGACCTCATACATTAGGGGGCATTTGTTATATCCCTAAAATTCCATATCTATGCATCAATGGCATTGGCCTTTCTACTTGCACAATTTTCCAAATTACTGTTGAGGATCTCTCTTTAAAAAAACCATTTTTTGGAGCATGTACGTGCCTTAATGCACTACTTCCTGCGTACATACACTAGCTGCATACTAGACAGCCCGCATACATACACTAGTTGCATACTAAACAACCTACGTTTACCTCCAAAATTTTCAAAAAATTAAAAGTTGCAAGGAATTCGGCAGAGTTTATGAGCTATCGATGGTTTCCCAACCAATTCACCCATTGTAGCCCGTCCTCAAACTGAATAACTATCATTTTTCCATATAAAATGAGGTCTTGGGGTCCCATTCCACATTCAAGCATTAGAATAGAGAAACTCTGCCAAAATCCCTTTCCTTTTGCTCCCAAGCTTTGCAGCCCCTTCTGAGATTTGGCCTCAGCATTCCCCCTCCATCCCTCTCCCTATACAATCCCTTCCCTATTTCTCAAGGAGATCAGTTGATTGTGATAGGTATTACGGGAATGATGCACTTGGAGAAGTAGTAAGAGGATCTTAGACCAAGTTCGCGCAACGTCAGCCAACAAGAAGGTTGTAACTATTTATAATCTTCACATATGAATAAAAGATCTTTGTTTCTGTCCCAAATATTTTGTTTATGTTCTTAATTGACTAATGTATTTACATTTATATCTGAACCCTAACATTGATAAGTAGAGATAGAATATCTTGTATCTTTTTTGTCTAAATTGTTTGCAAGTCAGCTTCGGGAGGAGACCTGATCTGGATTTTATGAGCAGAACAAAATGACTACAGACTATTAACAGATGCTTACCACAGAATAACAGAGATACAATAAAATTGGTTTTCTATTCAATAAGGAAATAAGATGAAACTGTAAAATGCAACGAAAAACAAGCTTGTTGGAATGGTGGCGGTT
>JASDQU010235869.1:0-17061 GCA_032191745.1 Picea mariana
CTTAACTCACTTAACTACACTTACAATTCTGTTACAATTCCAAATCACTCAGTTATGAATGAGATAATAGATTAATATTTATTGTCTAATTTAATTAAGGGAAAACTAAATTAGACACATGTTTCTTGTTGACATTTCAACATCAACAGTATTGATCTAGGTATGTTTGATAGATTCTATCCTAGCTTGAAAACTAGGGTATTAATAGATGAAATAATATTTTATATGAGTAGATCTGATAAGAATAGTGAAAAATATGTTATACCTATGCATAGAAAGAATGTTTGGACTAATAAGTATATGCAGGACCCTAGAAATAAATGTTTGCAGGTTAGCTACCATGATCCTAGTGCATAGTGCAGGAAAGGTTGGGGATCATTTAAAAGAAAGAGAGGATTAACCCTCTGTTAAAGTTGCAGAAGACTAGGACATCTTGCTAAGGAATGCCCTGGGAGAAGACCTAGTTGTCTTTGTTGCAAATCTATGGACCATGAAGTATTGGATTGTCCTAGAATGATTGCTAAGATTGAAGAAATGAACATGAGACAAGAAAACCCTAAGGCAGATCCAGAAACTAAGATTATGACAGAATCCCACAAAGAACCAGAGAAAGTATTGCTACAGATGAAAGAAACCCTAAATGACCACTGACATGTCAGATTATTGGAGATCTTCAAAGAAAAATAATTCCTTGAAGCAAGAATAGGAGACTTCGACATTGACTGTGCTCTAGATGAGGAAACACAGGTGAATATCATGACAAAGAGAACCTGGGAAGCTATAGGGAGGCCTTCTATGATTACTTCCTTAAGAGGAATACGACTATTCAAAAGAAAGCTGATAAACCCATGTGGAAATCTCACCCGGATACCTATGAATGCCAATGGAACTTCGATAGAGGAAGATTTTGAGATTATTAGATTTATTGAGAACAATGCCCCATTTACCATGCTACTAGGAAAACCTTGGATTGAAAGAGATCAAGCCAGAAGGCAAGAAGAAGAAGAAGTTTTAGAGCATAAGAAGCAAGAATTAAAAGAATTCATGACTAGAAGGATCACACACTTGATTGAAGAACAAAAGAATAGATCAAAGCTATTCAACACCAGAGACCCGAATGTTGAAGTTTCAAGAACATTGGAAGACCCACAAAATATTGAAGTACCTATTCCAGATAAAGAATAAGGATCACCTTCGAATCTTAGGAAATAATCTCAACAACACAAAGTAGCTGGTGAACCAGTTGGAACTTGACTGCAGATAAGCATAGGATCAAGGATACGAATTCATTTCAGCTAGCTCTTGATCCTTATAGATTTTATTGCCTGGGAGATGCCGGAAGGTACGACTGTCCCAGACATCAAGCCTTTTGAACCTCTGGCCACAAAGCTCAGTACATTGTGGTACTCAAGTGACATGAATAAATAGTGGCAGTCCAATGTTGTTTTTCATACCTACTACAATCAGTTGAAGATAGCCGTACAGTTCGACCCTCACATGACTCCCAACACTCTACACCAGTTTCATCCGTTGATGAAGTTCAACGCAGATCGACATTTATTTACATCACAGTGCGCACCGTCGAAGACAAGCAACAAATTCAATCCTACTATAAGCTGACGGATGAGGACTTGGAGGAGATCACAAAGGACTGGTCAATAGACCTCCTTATTCCAGCATACCCTACGGACATATTTGACATCGACAACCCATAAACAATGCAGGATACACCCAGATCAAGCATAAGAAAGAAGATCGAAGAGGTCCAAGAATTAGATAGCGCATCCGTGAAGACTGCTTCCATATCACCAGAACAATCAGGTGATGGAAAAGAGTTATATGACAAAGAAGTTGAATAGAATCAAGGAGATGAGGTTGATCCCCTGAAGAAGAGGAAAGGTTCACCTCTAAAACCTTCCTCTCGGAAGAAAGAGAAGGCCACCATGACCAAGATGAAGACTGTTCTCACCTCCGATGACTTCGATTTCCTCATAGCATCCCTGCAAGATGCTTCGCTAGAAATAGAAGAGAAACAAGATGCAAAGCAAGAGAATATGTATGAACGAATTGAGACTGAACTTTGAGGGGTACAATAGGCCCTACAGTCCAGCTACGCAGTCTCCACTGTGCCCAGAGAACCAGAATTGGGAGATGAGCCAGCTTAACTCCACCGCTTAGCCGATACAGTCAAAGCTCTCCTTCGATGAGAACAGGAAGAAATAGTGCAAGCCACCTAGGCTTTGACACAAGTACAAGGAGTACTTGTAGAACAACACAGTGCTGCAGAACAACAACATGCTATTCTACATACCCTGTTCTTTTAGCATAGTCTTCCAGACTCGTAGAAAAGGGGAGATGGGTCATAAGACCTTGATAAGCATTGGTTCCTATGTGAAGCCATATGGAATATTAATAATGTCACTGATGAAGCTGTTAGAATAACCCAGTTCAGTACTACCCTAAGGAATCACACACTGAGATGGTACATGAAGCTTGTCCAAGGACTTGCACAACCTAAGCCGTTGAATCAGATGAAGAATGCATTGATTGCATAATTCCAGAAACCTAAATCAGAATCACAATGTATTATAGAGATGAAAGAGATCAAGCAGAAGGTATCTGAACCCGTTTGGGAATTCGATCAGAGATTTAATACTTTAACAGGCCGATTGAATTTTCAGATCCCAGATGAGAAGAACAAGGAGTGGTTCATTGCTTCCCTTTTACCACACATCAGATTTCCTTTGATGCAACAGAATATTTCTTCGTAGGCTGAGGCACTGGAGATCACCATGAAGCTATAATCAACACCCATGGGAGAATCCAGCTCAGGTATGAGTCAAATCTTGAGTCAACTAACTAGTTTGTCTCTGCAGGTCAAAGATATGAAAAAAGACAAGGGAAAAGATAAAAGAGAAGACATCTGGTGTGTCAGATGCAGATCAGAAGGCCATGATAAAGAACACTATCTCCTATTCCATGAATACTTGGCCTTTGGAGCTTCGAGCCCTTTGAAACAAGTCACCTTACCTTGGTGCAAGATATGCCATAATAGACATCGCCCTGGTGAGTGCTATTACATGCAAAATTATGTTCAAACACCCACAAATTTGTATTGCACATTCTGCAAGTCCATGAGGCATGATGATAGAGATTGTAGGGCTTATGAACTCATGCATGAAAGGTCAAGAGACATATACAAAATTCAAGGCAAAGTAGCAAGAAGGAAAAACTACGCAGTAGAACTCCATTGGGAGAGGAAACTTCAACCCTCGCGGTGGATTCAGAGGAGGAGGAGGTATGGGTTGAGGCTAAGCACAAATCATCTGTTATAACTGCATAGATCCAGGACACCTCACAAGGGACTGTCAGAACCCTTGCACTACTTGTAGCTATTGCAACTTCTTCGAGCATGTTATCGAGGAATGTCCAACATTGTTGGCCAAGCTTCAGGAAAGACGAGGACCTCAATAGAACCTGCAAGTGCAACTGATATATGCCAAACCTCGTGGAGAATATCCCAGAGTTGTTGTTATCACTAGAGGAGGTGCTGTTACAGGAGAAGACAGACTGACCCAAGGAAAGATTACAGAAGACTTAGGAATCAAGAAAGCTGCAGAGAAGACCCAAACTTTTGATGCAAAGAAAGAAAGACATACATTTGAGGAGGCAAGAAAAGATTTCAAAGTATACCAAGGCTCTTCATCAAAGACATAACCAGAAATAAGAGAATATGGAATGCCTCTGGCATTTGATCAGTCCACTTCGCCAAAAGAAGGAAAAGAGGTAAGCAAGCTGATGGAATTTTTATATACTTGCATTAAGTTGATTCAGAATGAGAGCGTTGTACAAGAACTACAAAATATAATCATATAGTATGAGCTAGGAAAGATAGACCCCTTACTAAATAGGGAAGTACACAAAATCTCTAAAAAGAGAAGGACAAATAATGAATTACACTTGAATTCTCAAATAGGAGAATATGATATAGACTATGTGGTCCTCGACTTAGGGTCGGAGGTCAATGTCATGACGAAGCAAACTTGGGCACTGATGGGAAAATTGAAGTTGATCTACTCCCTATTATGCTCAGGATGGCTAATCAACAAGATGTCAACCCCTTTGGACAATTGGAACATGTCCCTGTGGACATCGACGAAGTAAGAACGTTTGTAGATTTTGAGTTAATTGAGATAGTTGAGGATAGTTGTCCTTACCCCGGACTGTTAGGGATTGATTGGGCTTTTAATAATTCCACTGTTCTTGATTTAAAGAAAATACGTATGAATTTTGAAAGATATGGACTTAGGGTCATTGCGCCTTTAGATATAGATGAAGGTCAATGATACACAGAGCCCATCAGAGAGGAAGACCACAAATACGAATTGAAAAACATATACAAACTAATAGCGAGACAATAAGATTACATTAATTCTATGGCCGATGGAAACCTAAGCTGGCGAAGTGACAACGCATGTTCATTAGACTCAAATATCTCCACAGGGTCTACTGGAATAAGGAGGTCTACCGACCAGTACTTTGTGATCTCCTCCAATTCCTCCTCCGTCAACTTATAGTAGGATTGAAGCTGTTCTTGTGTTCGTCGGCGTGCACTGTGATGTAAATAAAATTCCAATCTGCATTGAACTTCATCAATGACCAAAACTAGTGTAGAGTGTTAGGAGTCATGCGAGGCTCGAACTGTATGGCTATGTTTAGCTGATTGTAGTAGGTATGAAAACAACATTGGAATACCACTGTTTATTCATGTCACTTGAGTACCACAATGTATTGAACTTCGCAGCCAGAGGTTCAAAAGGCTCGATGTCCAGGAAGGGCGTACCTTCCGACATCTCCCAGGCAATAAAATCTATAAGGATCAAGAGCCAGCTGAAATGAAATTCGTATCCTTGATCCTGTGCTTCTCTGCAGTTAAGTTCCAACTGGTTCACTAGGTACTTCGCGCTGTTGAGATTCTTTCCTGAGATTCAAGGGTGATCCTTATTCTTTATCTGGAACAGGTACTTCAATATCCTATGGGTCTTCCAGTGTTCTTGCAACTTTGACATCCGGGTCTTTAGTGTTGAATAGCTTTGATCTGTTCTTCTGTTCTTCAATCAAGTGTGTGATCCTTCTAGTCATGAATTCTTTTAATTTTTGCTTCTTATACTCTAAAATGTCTTCTTCTTCTTGCCTTCTGGACTGATCTCTTTCTAGTTCTCCAGTGCTTCTTCTGAGTTTGATGAACATGCGCTGTCACTTCGCCATCTTAGGTTTCCATCGACTGTAGGATTAATGTAATCTTGTTGTCTGGCTGTTAGTTTGTATATGTTTTCCAGTTCATATGCATGGTCTTCCTCTCTGATGGGCTCTGTGTATCGTTGACCTTCATATGGATATAAAGGTGAAATGACCTAACCATCTCTTTCAAAAGTCATACGCCTTTTATTTAAATCGACCACAGTGGAATTATTGAAATCCCAATCAATTCCTAACAGTGAAGGGTAAGGACATCTATCATCAACTATCTCAATTACCTCAAAATCTGCAAATGTTCTTACTCCATCGATGTCCATAGGGACATGTTCCAATCATCCAAAGGGGCTGACAACTTGCTGATTGGCCATCCTGAGCCTGATAGGGGAGTAGATCAACTTTGGTTTTCCCATAAGTGCCCAAGTTTTCTTCTTCATGACATTGACCTACGACCCTAAGTCGAGGACCACATAGTCTATATCACATTCTCCTATTTGATCATTCAAATGTAATTCCTTATTTGTCCTACTCTTTTTAGCGATTTGGTGTACTTCCCTATTCAATAAGGGGTCTATATTTCCTAGCTCATACTGTCTGATTAGATTTTGTAGTTCTTGTACAACACTCTCATCCTGAATCAACTTAATGAAAGTATATAAAAATTCCATCAGCTTGCTTACCTCTTTTCCTTTTTTTGGTGAAGCAGACTGATCAAATGCCAGAGGCATTCCGTATTCTCTTACTTCTAGCCATGTCTTTGATGAAGAGTCTTGATCTTCTTTGAACACTTTTCTTGCCTCCTCAAATGTATGTCTTTCTTTCTTTGCATCAAAAGTTTTGGTCTTCTCTGCAGCTTTCCTGATTCCTGAGTCTTCTGTAATCTTTCCTTGGGTCAGTTTGTCTTCTCTTGTAACAACACCTCCTCTAGTGATAACAATGAATCTGGGATCTTCTCCACGAGGTTCGAAATATATCAGTTGCACTTGTGGGTTCTGCCGAGGTCCTCATCTTTCCTGAAGCTTAGCCAACAATGCTAGACATTCCTCGATAACATGCTCGAAGGAGTTGCAATAGTTGCAAGTAGTGCATGGGTTATGACAGTCCCTTACGAGGTGTCCTGGCTGTGTGCAGTTATAACAGATGATCTGTCCTTGGACTCGACCCATACCTCCTCCTTGTCCTCATCCTCTGAATCCATCGCGAGGGTTGAAGTTTCCTCTCCCAAGGGAGTTATACTGTGTAGTGTTTCCTTCTTGCTGTACTTCACCTTGAATTTTGTATATGTCTCTTGACCTTTCATGCATGAGTTCATAAGCCCTACAATCTCTATCATCATGCCCCACAGACTTGTAGAATGTGAAATACAAATTTGTGGGTGTTTGAACATATTTTTTTCATGTAATAGCACTCACCAGGGCGATGTCTATTTCAGCATACCTCGCACCAAGGTAAGGTGACTTGTTTCAAAGGGCTCAGAGCTCCAGAGGCCAAGTATTCATGGAATAAGGGACAATGTTCTTTATCATGGCCTTCTGATTTGCATATGAAACACCAAATGTCGTCTCTTTTATCTTTTCACTTGTCTTTTTTCATATCTTCGACATGCAGAGACAAACTAGTTAGCTGACTCAAGATTTGACTCATACCTAAGATGGATTCTCCCATAGGGGATTATTCTAGCTTCATGGGGATCTCCAACGCCTCAGCCTGCGAAGCAATCTACTGTTGCATCAGAGGAAATCTGATGTGTGGTAAAAGGGCAGCAACGAACCACTCCTTGTTCTACTCATCTAGGATCTGAAAATTCAATCGACCTGTTAAGGTCTTAAATCTCTATCGAATTCCCAAACAGGTTCGGCTACCTTCTGCTTGATCTCTTTTAGCTTTTGTAATACATTGTGATTTTGATTTGGGTTTCTTGAATTCTGCAATCAACACATTCTTGATCTGATTCAGTGTTAGGTTGTGCAAGTCCTTGGACAAGCTTCATGTACCAACTCAGTGCGCGATCCCTTAGGGTAGTACTGAACTTGGTTCTTCTAACAGCTTCATCGGTGACATTGTTAATATTCCATACGGCTTCACATAGGAACCAGTGTTGATAAGGGTCTTCAGACCCATCTCCCCTATTCTTCAGAACAGGAAAATCCTGTTCTTTTAAGATCTATGGTAAACTTGATGTATCTATGATCATTCAATGTTTCTTCCAGCTATAATAACATAGTCTCAGATTTTTTCTGATTCTATAACATATCCTTAGTTTCTTGACCTTCTTTGTGGTTTGCTTGTCTCAAGTTCATCTTCTCAACTTTAACAATCATTCTAGGGAAATCCAAAACCTCATGATCAATAGCTTTACAACAAAGACAAATAGGGCCTCTACCAAGGCATTCGTTAGCAAGATGTCCCCGGCTTTTGCAATTATAGAAAAGTTTCAATCCTCTCTTTCTCTTAAACGATCCCCAACCTTTCCTATACTGCGCACTGGGATCACAGTGATGGACCCACAATCTGCAAAAATTCTTTCTAGGGTCCTGCATCCACTTGTCACTCCAAAAGTTCTTTCTATGCATAGGAATAACATATCTTTCACTATTTCTATCAAATATATTCAGATCAATTCTTCTTTCTTCTAACGGTGCCCTAGTTTTGAGACTAGGACAGAATCTATCAAACATACCTAGATCCATACTTTCCAAGAAAAAATTTCCACTTATCTTACCTTTATTAGAGCACAAAGATTTAAGATCTTACCTCTTTCTTCAGATCAGGCTTTCTTCTCGTAGCACAGAGCTTCACAAGTCAAGTAGAATACTGTGCACTACAATAAAAGATCTACGCACAAAGCTTTCTCTTTTCTTCAGTTCCCAACAATCACAGTTTTAGGTCCCGACAACGGAACCATTTGTTGGCACAAGGGTAGACCCAGGGTTCAACGCTTCAACAGTGCACCAACAAAACCCTAACTACTATCCCTTTCGGCAACACCTACGAAGCAGATGAAGTCTCACCCGAGGTAGAGGCAAGGGGGTTGCAAGACTTAGGTGTCTGCAACCTAGCTAGGACACAGATCTGTGATCACAATAGTTAACAACGCACTTAGTTGTTAACATTCATTAGTCTTTAACCCTTATTCACATTGTAGGTTAAACCCTGATTATAGAGCAATGCATTATTAATCAAGATCTAAGTACATCTAACCATTCAATACATAACATCCAAGCATATCTAACATTCATTCATACCTAAAGCACTAAGCATCAATAGATCTATCCATTACACCTCAAGATTAGTGCACTAAGCCGATAAATACATAACCAACATAAACAACATTGCACAAAGCACAATAACACATGATATACATGGTTCACCCCAGTGTGGGGCTATGTCCACCAACTCTACTTCTCTTCTTTATTAGTCTCTTCAATCTCCTTACAAGCACCAAGCCACAATGCCAACTTTGCATAGGACAAGAGATCTACATGCACCTCTCCATATCCTCCTTCCCCGAGTTAGTTCCAAGCAAAGATCCTTTACACAGTCTGTGCACAAAGAACTTACAAAACACTTGGACTTAACTCTGCAAGCCTTAACACATCTTCTTGCACATATCTAACATTAGCACTAATCTATCGGCCTACTAGGTCTCTCTTCTTACATCGCCTAGCTAATTATTTATATATTACCAAAGGTCATAAACATGGGCAAAACCCATGGGACGACATCCCATACCCATTACATAAACCGTAAAACCCAAAAATCCCTCAAAAAGGGCGAGATTCCACGATCTTTGCTTCGCCTGGGTGCTCCGTCTTCGACCAACCTGTCGAAGTCCCAAAAAATGGTCAAACATGACTAACGTTTCCACAAAACTTGGTCGAGGGCCAACAATAGTGTATCGACGAGCATCCTCTTTTCCCCATCGATACATAGTGTATCAATGAACATCCTCTTTCCCCCACCGATACAACCTATATCGCCAACATCTCTTTTTTCCCACCGATGCATGAGGATTAGCCAACACTTAGCATTTTTTTAGAAAACTTCTTGTGTTTTGACGTTAAATATTTCTTTGTTCTCCAATACATCGACACTCATTCCTTTTTCTCACGCCGACATATAGCTTTCCCATCTGTTCTCCATCGCTGACACTTCTCTCTTCATCAGAGTATTACTATTGGTGTTTCGATATTCCATCCCTCTTTGTTCACTGATACATCGGTGCCAGATCACCTACTCGTGTCGATACGCTGAAGATCCATTTTCTTTCGACTATTGATATATATAGACACATGATATCTATTTCTCGCCGATACACAGTGTATCAACAAGATTCTTCTATCTTTGCTGGTACATAGTGTATCGACAAGATTCTTCTCTGTTCATCGATACACAGTGCATCGACAAGATTCTTCTATCTTTGTCGACACACAGTATATCAACGAGACACTCACATCTTGAGGCTCTCCGATTTTCCTCCAAATATGACCCTTTTTGTTGTGCCCACTAAGAGAGTTCTTTTGATTGCTTGGTGATTTTAATTTACGTCATATTACCATCATGATTAAATATTATAAGAATCTTGGCAAGTTTGTGTGTGTTCCTAGCATATTTCATCACACATACCATTAAACCTTGATCACGAAAGTTTTTTTTATTGTTTGGTGGGTTCATTGTAGCATCTACAGAGCACAAGTTGGCTTTGAATTACATCTCAGAGAAGAATTGAAACTCTTGTTGCATACTCAGTAGCAAGTGCTCCAAACATCAATTGGTTGTTTTCATAGGATAATTTTTTTCAACCACTGACATATGACTTTAGTTCCAATGGATGGATTGAGAGCCTATATAACACAGATGCCATTGGGATTGACGAAACTGGATTTGGGCAAAGTAGTAGCAAGAACGTGGTCTGAAATTTCATTAAAAAATGTCTTTGCTCGCAATTTTGGGTAGTCGTCAAAGTGGATTTTCACTCCCGAAATATGTTATCTGTATGCTTTATAGGATTACAATTCCCACTGATGGAATCGAAATCTAAGGTCCAAAAGTGCCCAAATGATCACCAAGGATTTCCCACTAAGCAATCCTCGTTAACCATTACCTTCATTAAACATAAATCTACTCAAATCATTGAATGAAGTTGTAAGTTCTCTCACTAGAAGCCTCTCCCTGTTCTCTCCACGTTGCAAAAATGATGCCTCAATCGGACATCATATGAGAAAGTTATGGACTTTTGAACTCAGGCTATTATTGTTTCTTGCCATTAAAAAACACTTAGAATTTTTTTTATTGTCTTCCTTCACCAGAGGCAATATTGTTTCTTTTTCCAGTACACCGGAAGCAATTTTGTTTCTACCATTGACACATTGGCTCTCAAAGAGACTTACATTTCCAATGCTCCAGCGCAAAAATTCCTTCTAAGCATCGATACACCTGCGGGTCCCATAAAATCTCCTTTCGTATTTTGGCCATAATATTTGACTTTATAATCCATTTTGTGCAGTAATTATACCGTTGGAAAGGTATCATCAAGATTTACAACTTCCTAGTTATAGGCTTCAGGATTTTTCTCACCGTTCAACTTGTATTTTCAAGTTTTCGTACTAGAGTATTTTCATAAGCCCATGAACTCAATAACACATCATTACAATGGGAAGGTCCATGAAACAACCATCATAGGGACAATCCTTCTACTTTTTCAAGCCCCTTATCATCTGGAAGAACTTAGACTTTCTTTGTGAAAGATTGAAATATTTTCCTTCTTTCTTTTTACTTGGGAAATTCATCATCCCTTTGAATCACCAAGATGCCTAATGTTGGTAGAATAAATCTCTTTCTCACTAATACAACGAAGGAGATCATCCATTTCTTGCCGATACGCCTAATGTTGGCAGAATCATCTCATCTTTGTCAATACAGAAAAGGGGTCCAACAATTGTTTTTTAATTAATTTCCTTTCCTTCCTTTAGATGTCGGAGCTCAATATTTCTTCTAGCGCTGATACGTCGAAGCTCAATCTTTCTTCCGATGCTGATATGTCAGAGCTCAATATTTCTTTTGCTGGTGACATATCAGAGCTCAAAATTTATTTAAGCACCAACATACCAAAGCTCATTCCTTCTTTCAGTGTTGACATACTTGAGCTGCTCCTTCTTCCAGTGATGATACACTAGTGGAAAAATAACTTCCAACCTTTGATATAGTGACGGGTCTCATAAAAATGCATTTTGTATTTTGGCCATAACTTTCAACTCTGATGCCCATTTTGTGTGTTTTTTATACCATTGGAAAGGTCTTTTCGAGATATACAACTTCCCAATTATAAGTCTCAGGGTTTTCCACACCATTCAACATATTTTATTTTTATTTTTCATACTAACATATTGTCATCAACCCAAAATTGAATAACACAACATTGCAATGGGGATGTCCATGAAACAACCATCAAAATAATGCCAGAAGTGTCCTCCACACACTTTTATTAAATAGGAAAAGAAATTACATATGAGAATTTGCAAGAGTTTACACCCGAACATCTCAACACTCTTGCAATGAGTTATATATAAGCTAAATGTCCTAACAAACTCTAGTTATGGATCACTTATTAAATAAACAAGTGTCCATTTACAATAAATGCTATCTTAACAATATTCTAACTATACTCCTAATTTAGAGCCTAAGATACGACACATTTCTAGAGTCATATCTTTTACAACAATACTCTATTTCTAAATGTCTCCATTTATTAATCAAATATTCTAGATTATTAATTTAATATTCTAAATTAATAATCATTGTATTCTAACTTTTTAAACTATGATATTTGTATTTGGATTATCTAACATTCCCCCCTATGATCCAAAGATACATTACAACAGATACCAAGTTCATCCTTGAACTTAGTAAATTTTATTCTTCCAAGAGGTTTCGTGAAAATGTCGGAGATATGATCTTCTGAAGGACAATAAATTGTCTTGATGACATCCTTTGCAATGAGTGATCTAATATGATGATACTTGGTGTCCACGTGCTTTGTCTTTGAATGAAAAAATGGATTCTTGGCAAGCTTAATGGATGACTAGCTGTCGATGAATAATGATGTAGCTTCTGTTTGAGAAATGCCTAAGTCCTGCAAAACTCCGCGTAACCAAAAAATTTCACATGTTGCTTCCCATGCTGAGATGTATTCTTCTTCTATTGTATAAGTGGAAACTATAGCTTGTTTCTTACAATTCCAAGACACTACTGCTGAACCCATGTTCATTAAATAACCTGATGTTGATGCTCGATCATCAATACTTCCAGCAAAATCAACATATGAAAATCCACCAAGTACAAAATTTTTAGTCTTTTTGTAAAGAAGACCAAAATCTTTTGTTCCTTAGATATATCGAAGGACTCTTTTGGTTACATTCCAGTGGCTGTCCCGTGGTTGCTGCATAAAGAATGAAAGAATACTGACTGCATAAGATATATCTGTTCGAGTGTTTGTCAAATAAATCAAGCTGCCAATCAACTATCTATAAATAGTGCAGTCTACCATTCCCCCCCTTTCAAATTTTGAAAGTTTCAAGTGTTGTTCCATAGGGGTAAGAGATGGTTTGCAATCCTACATTCCAAATCACCAAATAATTTTTGTTGCATACTTACTCTGAGAAATGAAAATATGATGTGGACGTTGAAATACTTCAATTCCAAGATAGTAATGAAGTAGTCCCAAATCTATCATCTTAAAAGATGCATGTAACTCCTTTTTCACCTATGCAATGTGATCATCATTGTTTCTTGTAATGATCAAATCATCTACATACATGATAAGAATCACCAGATATGGACCCTTTTGATGGATATACAAAGTGTCATCAGATTCACTTTGTTGAAAACTAACTTTCCTAAAGTATTCATCCATTTTGGTATACCAATCTCGGGGAGCTTGCTTTAATCGATATAAAGCCTTAATTAATATGCAGACTTTATGTTCCTGCCCTGCAATTTCAAAACCTGGTGGTTGTTGCATATATACATCTTCCTGTAAGTCTCCATTGAGAAAAACACTTTTACATCCATTTGATGAACTTTCCAACCTTTTTGAGCAACAAGTGCAAGTGTTAATCGGATGGTATTCCATTTAGCTGTAGGAGAAAAAGTTTCCTCATAATCAATGCCTTCCTGCTGAACAAAACCTTTAGCCACAAGTCGTGCTTTATACTTGTCAATTTCTCCATGTTGGTTGTATTTAATTCTATAAACCTATTTTCATCCGATGGGTTGAACGCTTTGAGGACAATCGACAAGTTTCCAAGTGTTATTATCAATTACTGCTTGATACTCTTCAATCATAGCCTATTTCCATTCTTTATGTTTTACTACTTCTTTGTATGTGGAAGGTTCGGTAAAATCATTTGCTACCAAGGCAATTTTTTCTTCACTTCTATGTGATCCCCTTGTTCCTGTTTTATTCTGCTCATCCGACCTTACATCTTTCAAAAGTTGAACTTCCCATTTTGGTAGTTGATGTTCACTTGTTTGGGAATCTAAATTACCATTATTGTAAACTGATGTGTGTCGATCAGTTGAAGATTCTGGAGGTGGAGAATCATTGTCAGATGAACTGTCGCTGCTAGGAGAGTCTGATGAACTGCTAGAATCCCTTGATGATGTTGTCGAAGTAAATGGACTGGATATATCGTCGTTAAATGAAGGAAAATCAAGTTCATACCAATTATGTGAATTTGGTTGACTTTGCACTTTTCCTTTTCTTTGATTTCCTTTAGTTTCTAACTTTTGAAGAAGACTTTCTATTTCTTCAACACTCTTACTTTCAGTTTCATCAAAAATTACATCCCTTCTTACAATAAATTTTCCATTGGACAAAATTCGGTACCCTTTTGTCTCATCAGAATACCCAATCATTGTGAATTTCAAGCTTCTTGAGTCAAGCTTAGTTTATTTTTATTTCGGAACTAAGGCATAACGTACCGATCCAAAAAATCTAAGATGTTTAACTCGAGGTTTGAAACCAAACCGTGCTTCATAAGGTGTGATTCCATCCAAAGAAGCAGTTGGAGCTCCGTTCCTTAAGTAGATAGCTGTATGGATTGATTCTACCCAATATGTAGAACTTAACTCTTTAAAAGTTAACATGGATCTCGCCATTCCCAAAAAGGTGCGATTCATTCGTTCTATGACTCCATTTTGCTGAGGAGTGTAGAAATTTGTAAGATGTATTTTTATCCTATTGTCTGTGCAATGAGTTTTGAATTCATTAGAAGTGAATTCCCCTCCATTATCTATCCTGAGAGTGCCTATCTTTTCTTTAACTTTGTTTTCCACAAGTTGACGAAAAATCTTAAAATTTTCAAATACTTCCAACTTTTGCTTCAAGAAGTAAACCCAAGTTATTCTACTGAAATCATAAATAAAGAGTAAAAAGTATTTGCAACCACCTAAAGAAGTTTCTAGTGGTTCAAAAATATCATTGTGAACTAGTTGCAACTGCCTATTTGCACACCATGAACTTGTTGGAAAAATCTCTCGACTTTGTTTTCCATAAATGCAATCTTCACATTTTGTATTTTCCTTTTTGAAAGTTGGAAGTCCCTTAACCATCCCTTGTTTTTGCAATTGAGTGAGACTTTCAAAGTTGAGATGTCCATATCTCACATGCCACAATATTATAGGTGAAATACCTGTACTTACTTCTCCTGCAAAGTTTGAATGCCTTGGAATAACTGTCCCTTTCATCCTTAACAATTTTCCATCTTCATAACCTGTCATCACTGTTTTCATATTTTGTATGACCGAATTAATCTTAACTAAGCCATCTTCCATAATCACCTGATGTCCTTCTTGTTAAATCGTGACTAAAGACCACAAATTATTTTTAAAGGTGGGTACATACCATACATTTGAAATCATTCGTTCTCCAATATCAAGTAAATAAACTTTAACTACACCTTTTGCATAAGGAGTATGTTTGGTATTATCTACAAGAAAGACATAATTAAGATGGCATTCTTGAAAATTCCAAAAGAGGTCACGTCTGAAAGTCATGTGTTGAGATGCTCCTGAATCTAGAATCCAAGCATCTTCATAATCACTTTGAAAATCAGCGGAAATCTATAATGATGAAGATGAGGTAAAGACATATTCTGAACCATCATCATCTTGATCATTTGCAAACTGTGTTGTGTTTTGATGAAACTTGGAAATTTTATCAATGGAAGTTCGACAATCTTCTGCATAATGACCAACTTTGTTACATCTTCTACAAACAATTTGACTGAAATCTCTTTCTCTGCCTTGACTCTATCCTCTGCCTCTATTTTGACCTTTGTGTGGAGTTTGTCCTCTGCCTTGACTGTTGCCTTGAAAATAGCTTCTGCCTGGACTATTTCCTCTTCCTTGAAAATACCCTCTGCCTTGACTATTTCCTCTTCCTTGAAAATTGCTCCTGTCTAAAAAATTGTTTTCTCTACTTTGGCTTCGACCATGACCTTGTACAAAATTACCTGTTCCTCTGCTTCTAGAACTATTCGTTGAAGATTTACTTGTGTTGGATTCTGTGAAAAAAACATCTTCCCCAACTTGCTTTTTATTTCCAAAAGTTTTGTTGTGTTGAGATAAAATTTCACTTAGCTCATCAAACATAATATTGTCTAACTTTCCAATTACTTGTAAAGTTTCCAAAAAATGTGTATAGGAAGAAGGAAATCCAACAATTCAAATTATGGTCATGAAATTGGCAATCCAACAATTAAAATTGTGGTCATGAAACTATCATCTACTTCTTGAAAACCAACATTTAGTATTTCCTACTTAATGTTCTTAAGTCTGGAAATATATTCATGTACATCACCTCCTTCAGTCAATTTCTGTTGGAGCAACTTTAATTGAAAATCAACTTTCTTTGATTAAGGCCGAGTATCAAATAAATCCTTAAAAAATTTCAAAGTCGACCATGCATCAATAGTATTTTCAATGTGAACATACATCTCATCATTAACTGAAGATTTAATGAGTTCTAATGCTTTGGCATTTTTAACTTCCCATTTTGCTAATGTAGCTGCATCTATAGGCTTATTTGGATTAGTATCTTCATTACATATATCACACCAAAGTTCATTGTAAATGAGATTACTTTCAATGAGACGTTTCCATGTCTTATATGATTTTGCGCCTTCAAGTTTATCGGAATTAGAGAACAAATTAAGTAACTTTGACATTGTAGTGTTGAATATTCACACCAAAAAATAATCAAGCAAAAGATATCAAGATGAACAACACACCAGACGTATCACACAAAAAAACAATCTATCGGGGCTTGGCCTTGACCCTCGTATAGTCATTGAAAAAGGAGAAAAATGACTGAGCTTGGCACTTGGCTCTAGTCAAATTCCAAGTAACTTTCAAAATTTTACTCTTTACAATGCTCTTGCAAATTACCCCCCCTCAAAGTAAAATTACTTTGAGTTACAAAAAAAATTGTTACCTCCCCCCAAAAAAACAAATTACTGCATAAAGAAGGATTGATTACAATATATCCAACATCCCATCAGAAGAGATAGTAGCTAGTGATCCAGATGGATATCGGTGGCCACCCACCTTTTCTAACTGGCTCAAAACAGTTTTCTGACAATTTTGGCAATTTACTATTTTTAGCAGTTTTTACTTCCGGGGCCATTTTGAGGGCCTAAATGAAGGTTTTTCGGTATTTATCTCCTCATTGATAGCCAAAGGCATGATTGATCCCCCAAAATGAATCTCCTTGGTGATACCTTTTCAACGGGCTATCACACACCT
>JASDQU010235870.1:0-22929 GCA_032191745.1 Picea mariana
CTATCTTCTAGTTACACCTCATATTCTGTTATTTCTATTTTTGACAAAGAAGATCTTCGATCCTCAGGATGATAACTAATTTTTATTTATAGGAGGCAGAGAGAAAATGAGAGAGGGGAAGGGGGAAGACCCGTGAGGGCAAGGCCTGAGAAGATATCGATGAAATAGAATCTATCCTGAGTGACTGTAAGCCTGAAGGCATTGTATTTCTGTAATCGTTTATGACATTGGAGATATATGACATTTGTTTTATCAGATTGTGATTTTCTTGTCTAAACATTGTTTTTCCACCTTCCTTGTTTTACATTCTGTCGTTCTTCTTACTTGAACGAATTACAAACATTGAGAATCAATGGCAACTTATGGATGATAGATTCCCGAGCGGTAAAGATTTTGCTATGACTACCTATCATCCATGTGTTTTGTTTCAAGTATCATTGCATCCATTTGACTAAGAGAATCTTGGTTTGACGAGGTGTTCTACTTTTTGTCTATTCCCTATTCTTCTATCCATTTACATATAAACATCTTATCTGATATACAATTTGATTGCCTCCGATCAACAGGGTGTTTACTTGACTCCATGCCCAATGGTGTTTTTACTGATCGACATTTAGCCCGTTTCTCTTTTTCTTTCTCTCCCGTCTACCCGATCCATCTTCTTTCAAAACCCAAACACATCCTTATTTATAAAATTATTGCAATAACTGAAGGGGTGCTAGGCTTGACCCTATAACAGTCTAGGGGCGACTTCTAGCACTAACAATGATCATGATTAGTCAAGGCAGGAATTCAGAAGGACTACACCACAAAATATATCATTCACTCCCAGGTATGCAAATTTCTCTTATGGTCATTGTTTTTATTCTACTAATTTTGGACATAAGGTTGCAGATTGCAGGGATTATAAAAGAAATGTTCAAGCAAGAAGTGCCTATGTGTCCCCATGTAACATTGAATGTTACAAATGTCATAACTATGGACACATAGCTAGTGATTGTAGAAGCATGATTGATACTTCCATGAAAGAGAACACTGATATTAGATATAATAAAGTATGGATAAGAAAACACAAAGAACATGTGAACAAAGACTAGGTCCTAGAGATCGCAAGATTGACAATAAAACGAGATGAAGAAAATTCTACAGAGAAAGACGTCAGATACAAGAACATTTGGAAAATAATTGAAAGAAAAGAAGGACATGTAAATAAGGAACATGTTCAAGAGATTGTACTTTCAAGAATTGTAGTGAAAGATGAATCAACAGACAAAAAGAAAGAAGTCAGAGCTCAGAGATATGATGAGTCTACCAATGAAGATGATGATGAATACACATCAAAGCATGAATTGTTCTGAGCCATTCATCTTAGAGACTCCCAAGTATATGAATATTAGACAGAGGGAGTCTATGCAATAGCTATGACAGCCAAAGAACCATCCTTCGAGAAGCTTGCAGAGTTTGAGTAGACAGATCCAGAGTAGTCAGTTAGCAGAAGTACAGTTTGATAAATTAATCAGTGGTAGTAGTGAATACCTCATGATAGTATAGTGATAAATGGGTCAGCATTATGGACAATTGTGCAGTAGAGTCTTGAACAATATGGACATATATGGATTCGTAAGAACACTTAGCAGGATTGGACATATATATGATAGTGGATGAGAGCATCGATTCATAGATTGGTTCATAGAGTGGTTTAGAGACAAAGGAACATTATCATAATGGATGATAATTACACAGGAAATGGCTCGAACAATGCTTATGGATTCCAAATTGACATATATTTTTGGACACATACAATGGATACAATAGTTCACATTCAAAACAAAGTAATGCTCAAAAACAACAACCTCTACCTCAAGGTAATTCAAGATAGTATTTTATTAATTGAAGTTTATGTTGATGGTATTATTTTTGGAAGTAATGATGACAGGTTAAGCCAACAATTTGAAAAGGATATGTAGAATGAATTTGAAATTTCATTACTCGAAGAACTATCCTTCTTTTTGGGTCTTCAAATACGTCAAAGAAACCAAGGAATTTTTATTTCTCAAACTAAGTATATCAGAGAAATGCTAAAGAGGTTCAGAATGGAATATTGCAAACTAGTTACTACTCATTTTCAAACCATTTGAAAATTGAGCAAAGATGATGATTCAAAGTCTACAGACCAGAGGAAATACATGTCAATGATTGGTAGCTTACTATATGTGACAACATCCAGACCAAATGTAATACAAAAAGTTGGATAGGTGGAACAATTTCAAAGAAGCACCAAAGGAATCACATGTATTAGCAGTGAATAGGATTTTCAAATATCTCAAAGGAACATAAGAGTTTGAATTATGGTATCCAAAAGGAAAGGATCTATCAATTATTGCCTACATAGATGCATATTGGGCAAGTTGCATTGATGACCGACAAAGCACCAGTCGAGCAATATTCTACTTGGGTGAGTGTTTAGTATCTTGGCTAAGCAAGAAACAATCATCAATATCTTTATCGACAACCGAAACAACGAATATTGCAGCAGAAGGATGTTTTACTTAAGTTTTATGGATGAAACAAACTTTGATAGATATACAAGTTGAGTATGATAAGCCCATTCCAATCTATTGTGATAATACAAGCGCCATCAACATCTCAAAGAACCCGGTGGTGCACTCCAAGATGAAGCACATTCCAATAAAGCATCACTTTCTATGGGAACATGTTGTAGAGAAGAACATCATAGTTGAATATGTGGGCACAAAATAACAAGTGGCAGACATCTTTACAAAAGTCCTTCCAAGGGAATCCTTTGAGTATATTCGCCAGAGACTCGGACTAATTTCTACTCCAAAATGAATGATTTTGAATGCTTATCTTATATGTCTTAGATTTACACGAGGAAGCACCATAAAGAGGACATTTCAGGTTGGGAGATTAGTTTCAGGAAGAGTTCAGTCAAGGGGAGAAACCCTAGATGGAAATATACCTTTGCCATTGATGACAAAGGGGGAGAGATTTATCAGATGCAAAGGTAAATGCTTGGAAAAAGAGCACAGAGGCATGGTTCCAGGGGGAGTGATGGTCGTAGGGGGAACATGAGTGATATGACTTCAGTATTGCATCAGAGTGTTGCCATCAATTCCAAAGGGGGATATTGTTGATTATTTGGGTTGGTTTTCATTGATTTCAACCCTTCAAGAAAGTCTGGTAGCGAATTCCAACAACACAAAGGTTTGGGTAATGGACCCAAGTTTGTTTGATGTATAATGGTATGAGTTTTAATATATTTGAAGGTAAGACTATTCTGTATGGATAGTCTTAAAATCAATCATTTGATATTTCATCTCTGTGAATTTAATATATAGAATATGTATGCATGCATGAGCTCCATAAAAAAAAATAGGATTGTATTATAGAAAAAATATAACAATTTTTTTTTTGAACTCACTTGACATGTGAAAAATTGGTAATATTCTTTTTTTTATTACTAAGATATAGAGAAAAATATTTTTAACATTTTTTTTCTATTATTAAAATATAGGGGAATTGAAAATGACTAATAAACTAAAAAACTTATAAAAATAATAAAAAAATAAAAAGTAGAACTTATTAAGGAAATTAGGAAATTTATAAGTTTATAATTCATAGAGTAATAAAAACAATAAAAAGTGAATATATTAAAAAAAAATATTTGACGTTCAAATGAAAAAATATAAAATAATTTTTATTTCAAATTTGACAAACACTTTTTTATATTAATTTTCATTTGCATTGAAAATAATTTTAAACCTTACAAGACTAAGACTATTGAAAGACAATGAATACCTCAATTTTAATCCCTGGTTGTATGAATCCATATGTATCCACACACACAGGGATGGTCACCTCTTATACCATTGTGAGTTCACATTTGATCTTTTCCTAGTTTTCAAAAGAAGTGTGTTATAGGTGGCACTCATATATTTTTATTTGATGGCTAACTCTCATTCTTTTTTACGCGCAGGTTTGCAGAGATCGCTACCAAGATCGATGGAGATAGTGTGCCACATATCATTAAAGGTATATCGAGATCGCTGAAGTAAGGTTACACCGGATCGTGAAGATTAATACTAGGTTTTGGAGGTGATTTCCATGACACTTTTGTTGTAAAATTAAACCACTGAAATGTTGTTGATGAATGCCACAAATTTACAGAAGAAAAGTTCGTCAAAGTAATCATTGAATATGAGTCAAAAGAAAACATCAAATTGCAGCTTTGGCATGAAAGATCGGGGCAGATCAGCTCGTATTAAATTCCCGGGCATGACTAAAAGGATAAAAGCAACTGATACATAGGGTTTTCAGTCATGGTTGAGTTCCAGAAGAAATTATAATTGTTTATCACAAGAATATTGCCATGGTTTTTTACCAAAAAATTGCAAGTACAAGTTGCACCAAATTGAAATACCTGAGAATGAGCTATGAAATCTGCCACGAAGGTTATGAAGGAGGAACCTCACGAGATTGAGGTAAATAAATGCAAAAGGTTATAGAAAATATCATCGTGTAATGTGGAGATTGCGTTTGCATTAGTAAAGGAAATACTGCGAGTAACACACCAAAGCACTGGTCACCGGCACATCGGTCCACCGGACCATTGATATATAAAGGAGGAAAGGTTCGTGGAGTTAGGGTTTTGCTAGTCACCGGGATATATAAAGGAGGAAAGGTTTGTGGAGCTAATGAAACACCATTTTTTTCCACAGAAAATTGCACTTCTATAATATATAAAGTTTACATTCGAGAATTGCACTTATATAATATATAAAGTTTACATTCGAGAACCTGGATACAAAGGAGATTATCTGATCATCTCCATTGTTCACAGGGGAAAATATATTACATCTAGTTGGAGAAGGGAAGTTGTGCGTAATCAAAAAAACCTCCCAACAAAACCAAAACAAAAAACCAATGTGCCTACAAGAGACTCATAACTAGACACCAATGATAAAAAAGAGACAGATAGTCCAGGTAGTAGAAAATGTTACCTTCTTGTAAGAACATAAATTTTTTTGAGAGAGAATCTGTGTATTTATTGTACTCTCTGAAGACTTGGGTAAAACAAAAAATCCTAAAGCCTTTCGCCAATGCTTTAACCCTATCTTTCCAACAATGTAAATTGAGGATCTAAAGTTTCCCTCTGTGATTCAACCAGTCGATGACGATTCTCGAGTCTCTGAAAACTTGTAGATCCTGGATATGTAATCAAGAGGCTAAAGTAAGAAGGGCCCAAACTCCCAAAATCTCGTCTCTATTGTTTGTACCTGATCCACAGTTCAGAGTCCATATGAATTATGTATGTGCATCAATCTTAATAACACCGCCAACACCACTTTTCATCCCACTCTCCTAAGCAACACCATCAAAAAACCTGATTGTTGTTCCCCCATCAAGCACTGGAGGAGGGCGAGATAAATAGACTGGAAGGCTACTTGTCCGAGGTAAATCTAAGCTACCAAGAATCCTATGTAAAACCAGATTTGAGGAGGGTCGTCCAGAGTCAAAAAGTACCCTATTTCTCTCCAGCCAGATATTCCAACAAAAAATGGCTGGTAAGTGAGGAAGGGAGGTACAAGAATTGGACTAGTCTAGAAACCTAGCCTAAAGTGTGGCTCTCCTCCAGCTAAAGTTTAAGTTAAGAGAAAGAGTCATATGTCGTCAAGCTTGTTGAGTGAATCTACAGTGAATCATGATGTGTAATGTCGACTCTGCCTCCTATGAGCAAAGACCACAAAATCTTGGCCTAGAATAGCCCCTACGTTGTAGGTTGTCCTGGGTTAGGATCCTTTCTTCCATCAAGAGCCACGTAAAAAAATTTACCTTTATCCCCAGATCCCAAGTCCAGAGTCTTTGATACCACCATCTGTTGTTCTATAACCAGTGTCTACTAGCTAAGGACAAATATGCATTACTTGCAAAAATGATGTCTGATCGGTCACCCCCAGTCCAAATAAGATAATCAAGTCTATCAATCAATTATATGCATGAGGCCAGCAAAGCTCTGCAATAACAATCCCATTCCACAACTTCATTACTTAAGAACCCCAACACTTCACTAGATTTCCACTAAGCCAATACAACCCATGTCATGTCAATACCTCTAGCCTGATATAAATAATGTATACCTTCCCGCTTTAGAGTTGTAATCAGGGAGGGAGATAACCAAGAATCAGTATTAAGGCCTAAGATCATATCCTCACCAATGTGAATTGAATGTCCCGAACCAGGATTCCAGGCCAACCACTTGGTGATTACCTCCATTGACTTGACCAGGCTACGCCAAAAGATTGAAACATTATGAGACAACTTTGAAGTGGATCTCAACCAGGCCACAATAGTAGTAGAAGGGAGATACTTATCCAATAACACTATGTGCCAAAGGTCATCTTTCATCAAGCATCACCACAAGGTATTCGTTTTTGGGCCCTGCTAAACAAGGGTAAATTCTTAATCCCCCAACCACCTTGTGGTTTTGGTTTGGCAATAAACTCCCAATTATAGAGATGGATCTAATCCTTTTCCCCACTCCCTGACCACAAGAAGTTGAACATCAATTGTCTAATTCTAGTAAGCATCGAGTTCGGAATAATAGCTATCGTCAACTAGTAGACTGGTAGACTTTCTAACAAAGAATTGACCAAAATATACCTTCCTCCCAAAGAGATTTAGCGGTGGCACCAGAGCCCAATCCACTTCTTGTACTTATGAATGAGCCAACGCCAATATTCAACTCTATAATTTTTAGGTTTAAGAAAAAACCCCAGGTACCTGAACCCTTCCGAGAGTTCCACAAACTTAAAAGGAAAGAGAGAACTCAATGACGATAACTCTAC
The DNA here is from genome assembly GCA_032191745.1 of Picea mariana. Lineage (NCBI taxonomy): Eukaryota > Viridiplantae > Streptophyta > Pinopsida > Pinales > Pinaceae > Picea > Picea mariana. Next base: position 6,867 of record JASDQU010235870.1, read on the forward strand.
CTCTGATAAGCTAGAAAAGTGGAAGGTAGACTAAAGAGGATTTATAAGGAGTCCATAGGCTCAACAAAAGGTTGTTGTTAAGGAATCAATGACCTTTCATTCACTTAAACTAGCTTTCGTCATAATGAGAACATCATCCACAAAGAAGAAATTGAGAATCTTCAGGGAATGTGAAATCTTAATACTTGTAATATCCCCATCTGTCTGAGCCTTTTTTGGTAGAAGACAGAGGCCTTCCATAACTAAAATAAATAGCAATGAGGGGAAACATTTGCCGAGGCCACGCCCACCCTAGAAAAAAGGGGTAGGACCACCATTGATCAATACAGAGAAACTAGCAAAAGTAACACATCACATCATCCAGTTTGTAAATACAAGGCCAAATGCAGTCTAGAGAAGGAGCAATCTAAGAAAATCCCATTTAACACAATCATAAGCCTTCTTCAGGTCAAGTTTGAGAATGATATAGTTCCCTAGAGAGGATCGGTTTAAGTTTGTTTGCTATGACTTTAGCAATAATCTTGTATGCCAAGTTGCACAGTGCAATAGGTCTAAAGTCCCCAAAAGTAGTTGGCCTGCTCACCTTCGGAATAAGAGCTAAAAACGTAGAGTTTAAGGATCTTCCCATAGTTCCCTCCCTCCTAGACTCCTCCACAGCCTCAAGTAGGTAGTCCCCTACCAGATCATAGAAGTAGAGGAAGAATTATATTGTCCACCCGTCCAGTCTAGGACTTTTGTCCTTGGAAAAACCCTTAAGAAATCCATGAATTTCTTCTTTTGTGCAAGACCCTTCTATGGCTAAATGGTCTAACTCCTCAATGAAACAAGGAAAAAGTTGTGTTGTGCTCACCTGCTCCAGAATTGAGTTGTGTCATGTGTCTAAGTAGGACAATTTAAAATGTTTGACCGCTTCAGTTAATAGAGCCTTTTGTCCCGAGTGAATGATGTCATTTTCATCCTTGATTTCCCATATAGCTTTGCAGTTTCGTCTATGGTTTTCAAACTGATGAAAAAAATTGGTGTTTCAATCACCTTTCTGTAGCCAAGTTTCTCTACTTCTTTGTCTCCACAATTCCTCCTCTGCTAGGAGAATCTTACTACGTTTTTGCTCAAGTAGTTTGACTTGAACATCGGTGTCCTCTGAATCCAACCTTGGAGCCTTTGTAAGATAAATATTCCTTATCTTATGTAACATCCCCAGCCACCAACAGACTGGGCAATGCTACCATGCAGAAATACATACATACATAGATATATCTAACATGCATTTTAATCAAAATAAAACATATAACACAGAGTTATTGCTACCATATAGATTCAAATGTAATAGACAGTAATTCATATACGCAACAGAATACATGATAACATTCAAGCATCACAGGCATGCATAACATAAAAATTAAGCACATTAATAATACTTATATTTTCAACTGGAGTAACACCACCAACTATGTGCAAACCTTCCACGAACCTCCCAGCCTTAGACCACGTTGTTCATCATGCTCATCAGTGGGTCACCACCAAGCTGGGACTAAGCTCCACCCAGGGCAAGAGAATCCTAGACTAGGTTGAGGTTACAGGAAAACTGCACAGTGCAACTAGAAGGATTCTCTCTAGGAGCCTTCTTATGCTCACTACTCACAGACTCTCATTCCCCACATGTTTGTTCCACTCGGGAGTATACACCTTCACTTTTACACAGTCCATCGGCTGCTTCACCTCCCTCCCAGTGTCTCGACAACAGGTCGGATCAGGAATTCTCAGAGCTCTGTAGCTAGTGTTGGACTCTCTCTGGGAGAAAACCACTTCCCAGCAAACTCTCTCACCTAGAGAGAGCTGCTCACAAGCCTGACAACCTGCCTCTTCTACCACAGGCTTGACAACCCGCTTCTTTAGCCACTTTCGACTCAGCTCCAACAAGGTACAGGTCACAACAATGGTAACTGGTCAAAACAACTCAGGAAAACAAAAGGCAGTGACCCAAACGGTCCAAGTACGAATTCGACTCTGCAAGAGCAGATATGTTGGGTTCAAGGATGACATAGGTCAATTTTTCCCTCCCGTTGGGTGATTGCTCATGTTTGTGTGGGTATGTCGAGTTCAAAATGTAGAGGCCAGATGAAATTCATGGAAATCGATAATGGCAAGCGAACCCCAGCGCAGTTTGACTCATGGATTACTGATTCCAGAGGTGTGTGAGGGGCAAAGGTCCAATGGTTTTCAGATGGAGAATGTGGAAGAATGACCAACAAACCCCCCAACACAGTTGATGCTTCATCTTTTAATTGCATGAGCCCAGGTCGACACTTGTCTTCATGGAGTTGCATGCGTTCCCTTTTTCACACGTTGCTTCTCCGAGGACTTAGGATAAAAAAATGTCTTCCACACAGCTTTGGAATAATAATAAATTATTATTCTCAAGGACTTAAGCCCCTAATCTTAGCCCCTCTTTCCAACCTTTCATCCCCCTTTCCCTTACCCACCTTGTGGAAGCTTAGTCCCCCATCACTCTTTCTTCGTGGTCGGTCTGCATGCAACAATATTTATATTTTATTAATAATCTGCATATTTACATATACAAAGTCAGGTTCATTGGCCTTGGCATCTGGCTCACCAACCTAATAAAAACATAAGTCTCTCAACTTAGAACCACTCAGCTCACCAGCCTATAAACAAAATTACAATTTAGCAGGGGCTCGGTCTTGGGTTATTACAATCCCCTCCCCTTATCTTTGCACTGTGCTCAGTGCAACTCTTTACACAGCCTCAGCAAGATTTCCAAAATATTCAAAACGATGCAAGTACTCTGCCCGCATAGTATCTTCATGCTCCCATGTTGCATCCTCAGGACCGTACCAGGTCCACTGGACCTTTACAAGCCCTATGGCTCAATTCCTGAGTTGTTTTCTCTTCTGGTCCAATATGCACACATGATGCACTTGCAAGACGCTTTCTTGATCCATCCAAATCACATTCCAATCGATTACATGATTAGCATCAAGTATATATTTCTTAAGCAATGAAATATGAAACACATAATGTATAGTCATGGATGCAAGCAATGCAAGCATATATGCAACTAGTCCAATCCTTTCTAGGATTTCAAATGGTCCACAAAATCTGGCTACCAAATTTGAACAGTTTCCCAGCCTCGGGTAACTTCTGTTGGCTTTTACTTTCAAGAAAACACGATCACCCACTTTAAACTCTCAGTGGGTTATGTTCTTATCAGCATAACTCTTCTGCTTGTCTTGGGCAACTTTCAAATTCTGCTTAATCTTTAGCATTTTCTCTTCCATTTCCTTGAGCAACTCTGGCCCAACTACTGCTCTATCAGTTGGGTTGTCCCATCTTATCAGAGTCTTGCACTTTCTGCTATAAAGTGCTTCAAATGAGCTCATCTTCAATTATGCTTGATACCCATTGTTGTAGGCAAATTCTACCAAGTGTAGGTAGTCTTCCCATTTATATGGTTTGTCCATCACATACATCCTTAGCATATCTTCTATCACTTGATTCACCCACTCTGTCTTCTCATCAGACTCAGGATGATAGGCTATGTTGAAATTCAAATTTGTTTTGAACCCTTTGAATAGCCCTTTCCAGAATTTTGAGGTGAATTTTGGGTCTCTGTCAAACACAATTGTCTTAGGAACATCGTGCAATCGTGTTATTTCCCTCATAAATGTATTGACAACATTAGTTGCCTTGTGAGTGGTCTTTAATGGAATGAAATGGGCATCTTTCGTAAGCTTTTCCACCACCACCATGATTGAATCATGTTGCTTGCCAGTCTTGGGAAATCCTGTGATGAAACCCATTGTCACCACTTCCCACTTCTACTTAGGAATGGGTAAAGGTTGTAGCAACCCTGTTAAGTGCCTATGCTCATCTTTAACCTTCTGGAACTCCATACATCTAGCGATGTAATCTATAATTTATTTCTTCATACATGGCCAAAAGTAATGGCTCTTGACTACTGCCATGATTTTCTGATATCCAAGGTGCCCAGCATAAGGCACATTATGCATTTCTTTCAAAATCATAAGTTTCAATTCCTGGACATTAGGTACATAACATCTGTTTTTGTACAGGACTATTCCATCAGCTCCAAACTTATAATCATCCACTCCTTCTTGTATCTTTTCTACCAATTCCATGTAATGTAAGTCTGCACTTGCAGATTCCAAAATTCTACCTTTAATGTCAGTTTGGTACATACTAATGGTTGTAGCATGTATTTTGTGCACTCTCCTGCTGAGTGCATCAACCACTATGTTCTCTTTTCCTCTGATATTCTTGATATCAAAGTCGTACTCACAAAGGAACTCCAACCACCTACTCTTCCTAGCATTCAAGGTTGGTTGATCAAACAAATACCTCAGACCATTATGGTCTGTCCTCAGTTCAAATCTCTTTCACATGAGGTAATGCCTCCATTTTTTTAGAGATTGAATGATAGCTCCCAACTCCAAATCATGAGTGGCATAGTTCTTTTCATGCTCTTTCAGCTTCCTAGACTCATAACAGATCACAAATGCATTCTGGCTGGGGACTCCTCCCAATCCTTCTTTGCATGCATCTGTGCACACTACAAAATCATCATTTGGATCTGCAATCCTTAGGATTGGAGCATTGGTTAACAGTTGCTTCAATCGCTAGAAGTTTTTCTCACAATCTTTCATCTACTGAAACTTCTTCTCCTTTGCAAGGAATTGATAGGGTGAGCTATCCTTGAGAATCTTGTAATGAACCTTTTGTAATAGCCAACTAGACCCATAAAGGATCTAACTTCTCTCACATTCTTAGGCACTGACCATTCTCTGATGGATTCTATCTTCTCAGGATCCACAACTATCCCATCCTTTGAGATGATATGCCCCAAGTAATGGATCTTCTTTTGATAAAATGAGCACTTGCTCAATTTGGCATAAAGCTAGTGCTCTCTTAACACCCACAACACCATCATCAGATGTTGTTCATGCTCTTCCTCCAAATTGGAATATACCAGAATGTCATCCAAAAATACTATGACAAACTTGTCCAAAAATTCACTGAACACACCACTCATTAGGCACATAAAAACAACGGGTGCATTTGAAAACCCAAAAGGAACCACTGTGAATTCATAATGACCATACCTTGTTCTAAAGGTGGTCTTGTTAATGTCTTCATCCTTTATTCTTACATGGTGATATCTTGATCTAAGATCTATTTTTGAAAATATCTTAGCATCCTTCAACTGATCAAAGAGATCATCGATCCTTGGCAAAGGATACTTGTTCTTAACAGTCACTTTGTTTAACTGTCTAAAATCAATGCGCAATCTCAATGTCCCATCCTTCTTTTTCATGAACAAGACTAGGGCACCCCAAGGTGACTCACTTGGGCATATATATCCCTTCTTCAACAGCTCTTCAAGCTACAACTGCAGTTCTTTTAGCTCCAGTGTACTCATTCCGTAAGGATATTTCGACACTGGAGCTGCTACAGACATCAAATTTACAGATAAGTCAATATCTCTCTTCGAGGGTAGTCTGGGTACCTCCTGGAATACATCTTCAAACTCTTTTAGTACCGCATGATCTTCAATATTTGACACCTCATCCTTAGGTGTTTCCTCCACATGAGCTACAAATAATTGACAACCTTTCCTTTCTCGGCTCTCTAAACGATGGATGTCCTTGACGACTGTTTCTGAAAAAGGGAGGTTTGTTTCCCTTCTGCCTCTGCTCTTTCTTGAACTTCTTCTGTTCATCCAAAGCCTTCCGAAATGTTGGATTTTCTCTTTGTTGCTCACATAAGCATTTCGCTCTTCTTATCATTTCTTCCATAGTTTTTGGGTCATCATACTGAATCTTGTTCCCAATGGAAGGTGGTAGTCCACTCAGATACTTTTGAAATTTGACAGTCTCATCCTTGATGAAGGGAACATATTTCAACAACTCAAAAAACTTTGGTTCATATTCATCAATGGACATGCTGCCCAGCTTGAGTTCAAAGAACTCTTTCATCTTTATGTCATAGTGTCTTTTAGTCAAGTATTTATTTTTGAAATACCTCTTGAATTCTTTCCAAGTAACATCTTTCTCTCTAATGTGTTGCACCTACACAAGTTGATCCCACCACATGGATGCCTTTCCCTTCAGTTGATACATTGCAATTATTCCTTCTGCATGAGAAGAATAATTTTGCAGTTGGAAATATTTCCTCATGTCAAGCAACCATGTTTCTGCATCTTCCTCCTTCTTGTGTTCTCCATCAAACGTGGGAGGTTTAATCTTGTTCATTTCTCCCTTCAACTCATCCACTCTAGATATCCTGTGCTTTCTGGTAGGAGATGGGCTTGAACTATTGTGTGATTCCTTATTGGAATGTTTCAGGGAGTGACGACGATGTCTGCTAACACTTCTTGATCTTATTTTCCTCTCAGGGGGTTCACGACTCCCTTTTTTGCATGAATCACTCTCCTTATCCAACTTATTTTTGATTATTTCCAGACTCTGCATCAACATTAAGTTGAATTTTCCTTGTTTATCCCTGGCTTTCATGAGATTTTTTTTATCTGCTCAATGAGTCTGGGCATATTTCTGCAATTGATCAATGATTTTCATCATACGCCCTTCCTTATCTATCTCTTCTCCATGCCCATTGGAGTTCGATACTTATACTCCCAAATGGACATCCATCCCTTTAGCTTCATTCTCTGAACTGGAAGCATTTTGTGCCTCCTCCATTCCTCTATACTCAATGTCAATTCGCTTCGGTCCTGACACTCATTGAACTCTGCAAACATAATGTGCAGTCAACCATAATTTGTTAGTCCATCATTCCTTAACAAATCCCACAAAATTCATAAACTGAATCTGTTTTAAGAAACATTCAGATTTCATGAATTTTCTGAGCTCTGATCAGATCTGTAAGAATTTCAGGCCTTAGCCCTTTTCTCTTATTCCCAACCCCTGCGACCACGGGCTGTGACCAAGCGCTAGATCGATAGGCGCTTAATCAGGACTTAGGGTTCTGAAGTCTTCATAATACATCACAACGGACTCTCAGAGTTCCAAATTAACGAACTCGTGAAGTAGGGTGGATCAATGGTCCACGTCTTCCCAGCATCCAACGGTTGACACTTGTTGTGGAACTTCTGTCATTAAAGCTTCAGGACTTCAGGGCTTAGGAACTTCGGGTTCTAGAAGCTTTCATGCTTGCTTCCTTCCAATCTCGCGACTTCCAAACTTCCGGCTTCTCTATCCTCCGGACCCACATAGTACAGCTGTCACCAACTAAGGCGATGGAACGTGGTATGCCTAGGAAGGTCCACATCACCCCAGGCGACGTCATCCAGCCCCACCATGTCTATCCTTTCACTTCGAAACTTTGGTCTTCGGAAGTTTGTGCATCAACACATTCCCCTTCTTCTGATTGTCACAGTTCCAGACTCTCTCTGGATAATCGACGGTCCTTATCTCTCCTGCAACCAACGGTTGAGATCCACTTCGCGATTCCTTGCTTCGGAGGTGTTCACCTCTCTCCACTTCTAATCTTTCGATTTTGTGAATTCTGAAGGGTTCTCTCTATTAACCCATGCACAACTTCTCAAGATATAATGGTCAAGCTCTTCCCTCAGATCTACGATGTAGATCTCTTCTGAGACCTCAGAACTTCGGACTTCGGAATTTTGTGCCTCAATGCACCCTGCTTCTCCCGATTTCTGAACTCCAAAAGGCTTCAAGGATAACCCTCCTGCACCTTCTCTAGATCTGATGGTCATAAAAGGGTTTCCCTTCCTTCCGAACATATCCTATGGCCCACATTACTCTGCGTCCCAAGACCACTTCTGTCGTGGTTTTACAATACCTCTAATCCTCTTGAGCTTCATAACACGACCAAGGTAACTTCTTGGCACTCAGGAAGGTTCTGAGGTCTGAAATTAGTCCCTCCAGAAGAAATTTCCACCTGAAACCTCATGTCCGATGACCACTTATCCACCCCATTCAGGCCCAGTGTTGTAACAATGGCTCTGATACCAATTTGTAACATCCCCAACCACCAACAGGTCAAGCAATGATACCATGTGGAAATACATACATACATAGATATATCTAACATGCATTTTAATCAAAATAAAACACACAACACAGATTTACTGCTACCATACAGATTCAAATGTAATAGATAGTAATCCATATATGCAATGGAATACATGATAACAATCAAGCATCACAGACATGCATAACATAAAAATTAAGCACATTAATAATACTTATCTTTTCAACTTGAGTAACACCACCAACTACATGCAAAACTTCCATGAACCTCCCAGCCTTAGACCACACTGCTCATCACACTCAGCAGTGGGTCACCCCTAAGTTGGGACTAAGCTCCACCCAGGGCAAGGGAATCCTAGACAAGGCTGAGGTTACAGGAAAACTACACAGTGAAACCAAAAGGATTCTCTCCAAGAGCCTTCTTATGCCCACTACTCATGGACTCTCATTCCCCACATACATGTTCCGCCCTGGAGTATACACCTTCATTGTCACACAGTCCATTGACTGCTTCACCTCCCTCTCAGGGTCTCAGCAATAGGATGAATCAGAAATTCTCAGAGCCCCGTATCTGGTGTTGGACTCTCTCTCTGAGAAAACCACTTCCCAGCAAACTCTCTCACCTGGAGAGAGCTGCTCACAGGCCTGAAAAATTGTCTCTTCTACCATGGGCCTGACAACCCGCTTCTTCGGCCACTTTCGACTCAATTCCAACAAGGTACGAGTGACAACAATGGTAATTGGTCAAAACAACTTAGGAAAATGGAAGGCAGTGACACAAATGGTCTAGGTACGAACTTGGCTCTACAAGAGAAGATGTTTTGGTTTCAAGGATGACACAGGTCAGTTTTTCCCTCCCATTGGGTGATTGCTCAAGTGTGGGTGGGTATTCTAAGGTCAAATTGCAGAGGCCAAATGAAATTCATGGAAATTGGGAATGGAAAGCGAACCCCGACACAATTTGACTCACGAATTACTAATTCCAGAGGTACGTGAGGGGCAGAGGTTGATCACAGAGGTCCAATAGTTTTCAAGTGGAGAATGTGGAAGAATGACCAACGAACCCCCAAACACAGCTGATGCTTCATCTTTTAACTGCATGAGCCCAGGTCGACACTTGTCTTCTTGGAGCTGCATGTGTTCCCTTTTTCACACGTTTCCTCTCCCAGGACTTAAGATAAAAGCATGTCTTTCACACAACTTTGGAATAATAATAAATTATTATTCTCAAGGATTTAAGCCCCTAAGCTTAGCCCCTATTTCCAACCTTTCAGCCCCCTTTCCCTAACCCACCTTGTGGAATCTTAGTCCCCATCACTCTTTCTTCGTGGTCAGTTTGCACGCAACGATGTTTATATTTTATTAATGATCTGCATATTTACATATACAAAGTCGGGCTCATTGGCCTTGGCATCTGGCTTACCAGCCTAATAAACACATAAGTCTCTCAACTTATAACCACTCGGCTCACCATCCTATAAACAAAATTACAATTTAGCAGGGGCTCGGCCTTGGGGTATTACATATTATCCTCAATCAAGTCAAGTGCCAGATGCTTTTTATCCTGCAACTCTATTCCCTAGGATTTCACTTTTGATTTCAATTCTTTCAATTTCCAGAAGAGTCTTTTTTGAGCTAAGGATTCTCCCACAAATGCAGGAAAATTCCAAACCTCTGAGACTAAATCACTAAATCCCTCTTCCCCCAACCAACAAGGGTTCATCTTGAAAGGATAGAAAACCCTTCTTTAGCAGTTTTCTAGTTGAAGCAGTACCGGAGTATGGTATGAGATGAAGAGAAGGGCTACCCAAGACTGATGCCTCCCAACAACCTTGATCAAATCCTCAACCATGTAAATCTTGTCCAAACGTTTAGTAATTTCCTTTGTCCCACTTTTTCCATTGCACCATGTAGGACCAGAGTCAATAGGAGTTATATCCACTAACCCCTTTTCTTGGAAGCATTATTTAAAGTACCACACCAAAGGGTCCAACCGGGCTTTATCCCCCCCACACTTCACTATCAGAAATAGTGAAATTTAGGTCACCTACCACAATTAAATTTTTAAAGTCCAACAATCCACTTGTAACCACCTTGTCCTAGAAAGTTTTGCGATCTGTACATGGCCTGTAGAAGTTAACCATAGTAATAGGCAGATTTAGTTCAAGTAGTGTACCAACATCAGTATGCAGAAAAGGTGAACGATATGAGTCTCATGTCGTCAAGTTCACTTCCCCACACCAAGGTGAGGTGAGCCCAGGGGAGTCGCGATAGGTTGTTTTATGAAGCATAGATGACTCGAATTCCTCCTCGAACACATAGCCAAGACAATGTTTATGTAAGTGACATGTTCACCGACAAAAAGAGCACCTAAAGGGGATGCCCAAGTAGTCTAGCTTCTAACCTATCACTCGCATGTGCCATTCAATGTCCAAAGTCTCTAGCAGGCCCTTATGTACATCCAATTCAACCAGAAATTTCACCATTCGCCTATCATTTCCTTTGAGAACCTCTTCGCCAATGCCAAGGAAGCATCCCAGTTCATTTCCAATAGTTTTTAAAGCTTTAGTGTTCCATAGATGTAATGGAATCCTCGGTAGTAAAACCCAAATACCATGTATCCACATAATTGTTGAGTTTTCATGCCATGCAATTGAATGTCATGAGAAATGTGAGGTTGTTCATCATATCTTAGAGGTGGTAACAAAGATTTTTGCAAAGACTGTTGTACCATAATATCAGGTCACAAATTCACAATGTCTTCAAAGGGTTTGTTAAGAATAGAGGCCATATTGTAGTCTTGGGAATGTTGATGCCATCAAAGAGGACATATGGTGTTAGAATTGTTGATGAGGTCACATTTGAGAAGGACAACAATAATAGAATTCTGGTAGTTTTTTAAATAAGAGATTTCCACAAAGTCTGCAAAAAAAAAGAGGAAATCAACTCATGAAAGGTAGAAGCTAGTTCGCTAAGGTTGAGGATCATGTTTAAAAGGAGAACACATGTTGCAGTTTGTGGGTGGGATGGATATTACAACAGAGGCTACCACACCATTGTGGCAGTAATGCTAGAGTGTCAGTTAGATCAAGGGTTGGAAACTGGAGACTCGAACCTGTTATTTTTATGAGTTTGAATTTAATTTTGAAGACCCGGTCTTTGGAAAATTTATTTGAGTAAAGTGAAGTTTGTGTGATTGCATTTTTGCTAAATATTGCAAATTCCTATACTCAGGTTTTATGTGAAAAATTTCCATAACTCTATTTATTTGTCAATTTAGTGCATATTAGATAAGAGATACATTATTGTTATCGAGATTACTTTTATGATTCCTAACAATTGATGTATTCGGACTTACAATTGAATAAAATTTATGATTTTTTTCTAAACAACTTATCGCTCATATTCTTCTTTATATTTGATATTTATGTTAAGATTTTAAATTGGTAGTCAAAAGAAAAGATATTGTTGTGTGATGAATAGACTATTCTTTTATTATACTATGAATGGATTAATGACATTCTGAAACTGATTTATGAAGTTGTTTTTTTTCATATTTTCAATTTTCAGATACATAAAAGTTTCTTTGACTATGAGTTGTATGTGGATATAATTGTTGTGATCTTATTTAATCCATATTAGTTATTATGCTTAACAATTCTTGAGGATTATGATTTTTTTTGTTCTTGGAAATTAATTGTTCAGATCTGCATCTTTTAGTTTTTTAAGAATTTCTCTCAACTGAGATAGGATAGATGGATTAATTAGTTTTCATTTTTGCAAATTGGATTAAGACACATTAAATTACAGATCTTAAATGATTAAGTCTCCTATTAATGAGAAACTTTATTTAGTAGAAAATCGAGCCCAACAAACTGAGCCCACATATCGGTTGGAATTTACCATCCCAAATGAGAACATGTCTAATTGGGACTTGTGATCGGGTAGTTATCCCTTGTTGCGAGAAGGAATTTTTCTACCTATCAATAGACATATCATTGTTTGGAATAGGCAACCCATCTAAATTCTGACCCGATAGCCATTTCTGGTTTGGATTTTATCAATTGTAGCTCTGTACATCAACGATGGTTTTTTAATCTATAGAATGAAATGCAACTAATATAATATGCATGCATCCATACAAAACTAAGGTAACCATAAAGAAAACATAGAATCAGACGTGCTCATGTCAATGTCCCAGAAATAGTTCACACAGAGCAGAGATATGGATATGAATAAATAACTAAAAACCCATAATAGTCTAGCATATTGAGCCAGGTGGATATCGGTGGCCACCCACCCTTTCTGACTGGCTCAAAATGGTTTTCTGGCGAATTTGGCAATTTACTATTTTTAGAAGTTTTTAACTTCTGGGGCCATTTTGAGGGACCAAATGAATGTTTTTAGAGATAGAGGTTCTCAATGATAGTCGAAGGCATTATTGAGCCCCCAAAATGAATCTCCTCGATGATACCTTTCCAACGAGCTATCATACGCCTAAAACGGAGATCGTATGCAAAAGTTACGACCCCATTTGAGTAAGTTAGTATATCAACTTCCCACCCTGCTAGTCTGGAATATATGGGGTCGGTCCCACTTGGGAACGTTTTGTGGATGCGGTAAAGGAACAATATTACCCTGTTGGAAACTACGAGGACTAGTACATGAGATGGACCACACTGCGGCAAGAGAGGGGCCAAGTAGTTTCGGAGTTCACCAATACCTTCCATACCTTGCGCACCAAGCTAGGTATCAAAGACTTCGAGTGACATTTGGTTCCGAAACACTGTGGGGATCTACACAGATACATCCAAACTGAAATGGATTTTCTGGACATCTCATGACTCAGTGTTGCTTATTGATATGCTGTCAAAATCGAGAAGAAATTTAAGCACTAGAACAAACATGAGTTTGGGTCTACAAATCTGCAACAACCAAAATATGACAAAGATATCCCTAACAGATAGTCTCTCAAAAACCAGTCCAAGACACAGGAAAAGAAGGTTCATGGGAAGACAAAGAAGGACACTGGAAAATGGTACGATTTCCACAAAATCCCCTGGCACAACACCGATGAATGTCGCTCAAAAAAGTCATTGGTGGCCGAGATCAAAGACAAGGAGTCAAACCCTGATTCAGAATCTGAATCTGAAAATACTGGTAAAGGAAAAATCATTGACGCAGACCCCAATGCTATTGTCACGACCACAACAATTCAACCAGAAGAACCAACAGATCCTGAAGAGGGGGAACACCTTTTTCATTCACAGATGTGGGTGAAGCGGACCCTGCTGCATTTTATTGTTGATAGAGGAAGCCAGAAGAACCTCATCTCAACAGATGTCGTCAAACAATTGGTATTGTCGACAACACCACACCCATAGCCATACAACATCGAGTGGCATCGCCAAGGACAAGATCCCTGTGTCAGCCAACAATGTTGATTTTCATACGACATCCAACCCTTCAAGGATGAGGTATTATGCGATGTTTCCCCACTAGATGTCTATGACGTTCTCTTGGGCCAGCCATATATGTGGAAGTGCCATGTTGTTTATGAGTCTCGACCTCGCAGTGTCATTGTTTCTCTGGGGGATCATCTCCACAGAATACCAGAGGTAGTTCTGACTACTGTTCCACCTAAAAAGTGCAGCAAGGCAGTATCTCATACTGCAAAATTCAGCTTCTTCACAATCTGTTCAAAAGGGGAATAGAAGGACACTGTAACCACTACAGCTTCGCCCCAAGCACCTTCTATCCAACAGAAGCAGGTCGACAAGGTTGAAAAAAAGTGCAAAGATTCCTTCTGCACACCATCCTCTCATGTATCCCAACTTGTTGAATAGCCTCAGCCTCAACAGGTTTGTGACAGACTTCCACAAATTGAGTAGCGTGATGTCTTCAGTAAGGCAAGCAGCTCACCAAGATGCAGATTTAGTAAACACTTTTCCCTCTCCCCCGGAAACTCAACGGAATGGAGACCATTTATTCATAAGGAGGGAGGATTTATCCATGTGGATATCAATGGCCACCCACCCTTTCCAACTAGCTCAAAATAGTTTTCTAGCAAATTTGGAAATTAACTATTTTTAGCAGTTTTTAACTTCCGGGGCCATTTTGAGGGCCCAAATGAAGGTTTTTTTATATAGATATTCTCAATGATGTCCAAAGGATTTATTGAGCCCCCAAAATGAATCAACTCAATGATACCTTTCCAATGAGCTATCATATTCCTAAAACGGAGATCGTATGCAAAAGTTACGACCCCGGGAAGTTGATGTACTAACTTACCCAAATGGGGCCCACATGACTTTTGGCACTTCATCTCCTAGGGTTAGGTTTTTGGATGTCTAGGGTTTTTGGCATTCCTTTTTATTTTAAAAAGGCCTTCAGAGCCTCATTGTAATCATATTCTTGCGAATGCGAGTAGCCGTCACATCTCTTCTCAGAGATAAGCTGCCACCATTCTAGCGAGTCTTTCACTCTATATTTTTACAGTCTCTATACATTTCTTTGATTAATAGAAATCGTGTATTATTGTATATCTATGTTTATGGTTGCATCTCTAATACATTTATGTTATATTATTAAATATCTTTGATATCTCTGTGCATTTCTTTATTATATCTCCGCTCACATTTCATGCCAAAAATAATCTGGATCACATATAAATGATCATTTACAATCCTATGCCCACATATTCATACAAATATTCCCTGGAAAACAAAAATAACAATGCAACAAATAAACATAAGAATAGTCTATAGTAAAATATGCATTATTACACAACCCAAGTGCTGAGAGAAATGCAACAGAATAATCTGCAACACTACAACACATGATTCAGAGTTCTCCAAAAATAGCTTAGCCGAATAGGATTCTCCTCATTAAAAGTTTCAACAATAGTACATGAAATCTCCAAGAGCCAAAATCCACGACTTTGAATGCAATCCTGTTAGGGTCCTAACCCGCACATAGGTAGAACAATATATTCGGATGTAATAAAGGTCAATATTAATAAGGCCTTGCAATAAAATAGAATAAGTCGAATGTAAGAAGTCCTAATAGAAGCTTCCGCTTCTAGAAGGATCTTCCTCTATACGCTTATTTTGATAGATATATTTAGTATAAATAGGAGTTGAGGGTATGAGAACGCTAGCTTGGATATTATTGTAATAGAGCTATGCTCAACTGAAGGTTTCCCCCTCGAAGAGGCCCATGAACATTACTTTTAGAATCAAAGTGTTAGTTTTGTTGTTATTCTTATTTCATTTAAGTGCTATTGTGGTGATTGTTCTGGTTATATTGTTGTTATTCTGCCATTTCTAGCATTTTATTTTTGTTCTGCATAATTTTTTTATCTGGTATATTACAAGTGGTATCAGAGCACTTTCCTTGGCAAAAATTGTGGGTAAATTTTTTTTTCAGGGTAGAGACGCATTCTAGCGTCTTTAAGCCACAGAGATATGTCGTTACACACATAAACCCGCGGTTGAGGGATTCATACACGCATGAAATACAAGTGGTTCTTAAGCGTGCATTTGTTTGCCACCCTTGTAACCCCTATTGGTACCCCTTCAAGTGGTAGCGCATCAGACAACACCTGTGTACGGATCGGCCTAGATTTCCTTAAGCCCTCTTTAGATAAATCGATCGGTCGCCTGATTGCTATAGTGCCACCAAGAACAGCACTCGGGAAGATAATATCTAGTACCTGGGTAGTCAGTTAGTACGACTAAGGGTACGGTCTATCCTCCTTAGTTAGTGCCCTGAGATATTGGGCTAAGTACTACTGTTGGACCTCGTATGTATCTCAGAGAGTTATAGCACAGGGAAAACCCTTGTCTGTAGAACCCTTGAATAGCTAACCCTTGGGGACAAAAACATAAACAAATTAAAACAAACAAGATCTATTACCATGCAACTGTGTTCAGGTTTCCAAGTAACTACACTTTTCTTCCTGGTTAAGCATTTGGGCATTTCATCACTGCAGTATTCTTTAGACTGGAGTA
>JASDQU010235874.1:0-12291 GCA_032191745.1 Picea mariana
GATTTTATGTAATTGTTTGAGTTATCTCTTGGCATTGTTTTGGCTATTTATAATAAAGAAGTTTTTCTAGGTTTCCTTCCCCTTGAGGGTTTCCCAGGATAAATGATGTGTCTCTTGTGATTGTGTATTTATCAGTGATCCTATCTTATGCTATTGTTGTTTAATGAAATGTGAAGAGATCTAATAATAGCTTAAACCTTAACATAATGTAATATAAGTTACTAGTAATGTAAACAATCCAAGACATCATTCAATATCTATAAGTTATGGTCATCATAACCATGCAATTACAGAATAGATTCAATGATTCTATAATGTATTTAAAATAGTAGTACTAAATTTATGTAGGTTAAGAAGCAACAACAAAATCATACCTATCAACGTACTCATTGAAGTTCCTTAATGCTAGGTATGATCATTCCTCACCATTTCTACAATTAACATCATCGCTAAGAGCGTTTCTCCAATTCAATCAAAAAACATTATTAAAGGTGTATATTTCTCTCAAATGAAAACTAATGAGATGGATAGAACATATTCATTGTAGGATACTATCTCTATATGGATCCATTTTCTTTAGGTGATTTCCTCATTGTTCATACTTGTGGGTATTAATGTAGTCTCTTTGGCCTAGATTTCTTCATATCAAAGAGATTTCCATTGTGATTGCAAATCTTGGTAGGTTATGTATGCATAGAAAAAGTATGAGAACATAGAAGTTTATAAACTTGTTTAAACTTGTCTTTTGATCTATAGAGAGTTTTAGATATTATATCATGATAAACCTTTCTTTTTTCCTCAATTTCCTATACTCTTTCCTAGAGAAGAAATGAACCCCTTGACAATGTCTCATATATGTGTGTGTGTGTGTGTGTGTGAGTGAAGTCCCCAGAAAGACTCTTGGTTGTGTTCTTTGCATATAGTTATCATGTTTCCTTGAAAAATGGTCCTTTTGAAGGAGACATAAGAAGTTAATCCATCCCCATGATCCATAGATGATGAAATTCTCAAGCTTATGATAGATTCGATAAATATGGAAGTCTAAAAGTTGTACATTTTTTATTTTTTCTGACAACTATTACCAAAATAAAAAAACTCAATTGTTGGTGAATCCATAATTTTAAATTGCTTAAATCATTTTTTTGAATGCATAAATTGATTCAGCACCCTCAAAAACCCCCAAGGCACCCTCAATATGTAATATCAACTACTGGAATCTATAATTCCAACTATCCCTCTAACTTTCTTGCAATATTTTGGGGAAAAATCATTACAAAAGGGTGTTGAAAAGGGTAAAAACATAGAATGTTTAAAATATGCTAATAAATATGATTGTGCCTATGAGCGAGGTCACAAATCCCATCAATTCTCACAATGATCTTAGTGTATTCTCGCAAGTATCCAAATTTTCAAATTAGGTCATGCATGACTAGGAATTACATGAGCTTCAATAGTGAAAGGATGGTATTCATATTTCATATTATTTTGATCATCCAAGTAGAAATGTCATATCAACTGAGTACCAAAACATGTGAAAATATTTGGCTTCACAAGTCTCACCCTCTTATGAGGCTATTAGGAACTGGCCAAATATGATAAGGATGAAGGTGAGAGACCCACTTTCATTATGTTCATGTATTTAAATAATTTACCTTCATTAGAAATGAATTGGTGATCACATGAAAGAAATTTCGTTTTTTTTCTAAAATTTCATAAAAACCCAAAGGATTGCGTAAAATCAAGTGTGTCTAATTAAAATCAGTAATTCATGTCGCAATTATTAAACATCTTGGGTAAGGAATTTCTTGTTAGTAGTATAAGGGGGTGTTTAAATATGTTCGAGGAAACTAGTCTATATAAACTCCTTTGAGTGTTTTTAGGGATTCTTCTGATGTAGTTCCGAGAAAAAAGTAAATATCTCAAGCTATGAATTGGATGTAGCTATGGCAGGGAATATCTAACAATCTAAAGATAAATTACAAAACCCATGAGTCTAATAATAATAATTTTATAAATTAATATTTACAAGATTAATAATCTGTTGATAAAAGTGAAACAATATTGACCTAATTTTATAAATTAATATTTACAAGATTAATGGTGTGTTGATAAAAGTGAAAACAATATTGACCTTGAGGTCACTCGAGATTTATATGGTGTAAATTTCGTGTTATTTTTTGGAGTGATGATCCCAGTGCAATACTTCATGAGTTCATGATAAGTTCAAAATAGTCACCATCAACAACAACACGCTTCATTAATAATTCCATGTGTTTCATCAGATTGTATATGAACTATTAAGTTAACCTATCACATCAAAATTTTACATGTCCTCAGTTTATTGATACATTGCAATTAGGGTCATCTTATAAACCTTAGGATAAAATAAAATTGTCCATATTTTGAAGAATTTACTTATATATATTAAGAATATTATTGGATATGGGACATGTAATTATTTCTCAATGAATATGATCATTGAAACCTAGTTTGAAAATGATTTTTAATAACACTATGAATATTATTTACTTGGTTAAATTGCACCTCCTCTTCCAATTAATTACATTGCATATCCTATAAGAGTATTCATGAAGGAAATCGAGACATTTGGCATTACCATCATGATAACCAACTACCCACAAAAATGGATAAACCTATTAATCTATCTTTCCGTTCAAATGTTTCATTGCTCAAACAATGGAGTTAGGATTTCTTGGAGGTGTAAGTATTTTTCACAAAAGGTGGATTCATTTCTTTCTACTGAAGATGTAATCATTTTATTCCATATGTATTTTTTAATATATACCTAAAGTATATTACATTTATTATCATGTAATACTAAGTTATATGTGTTTTACTATGATGAGATTTTTATAGATAGGGGGAGTTAAAGGGAAGTTTGGATATAGTTCTATTCACAGATGTGAATGGATATTTTTCATAGTGGAGGAGAGGATCATCTCTAGGAAAATAGTACAGAATATATCTCATTTATGGTCATATATCTGATCTATTCCAAGGGAGAACAAGCTATACATTCACCAAGGATTTTCTTATTAACTCATGTCCAATCAAAGGATGGAGACATTCGAATATTGGTGGACAGGTGGGATGCATTGAGACTGTTGATCAATAGGAATAGATGTCATCTAATTGGGAAATGGATTCAATTAAATGGACCATGATGTGGTGGACTACAGTCCATAATTTTTTAGTTTGGATGAAATCTTCCTTAGAGATGAATATTTCATCCATAGGTAGGTGATATGGGGGGTAGTTGACATGGAAGGGGTTGAGTCATTAGATCCACCTATTCTTGGTGATATCAATGCATCCTCTTGTTCGTAGGGTCTGCATGCAAATATTAAGGGCAGCCAGACTAGATGTTTAAGGATTAGTTCATCCCATGCAAAGTGTGTCTAAGGCTATGGAGGGTTTCTTTAGCCCTCATTGTTTACATGGAGGATAAGTGCCATCAATTAATAGGAGATTTAGTGGCTCTACAATTCATGGAATGAGCACAATCTCAAGGCCTTTCCATAAGTGAAGGAAAGAAAAACAAGGTGTTGGAAAGTTAGAAAATAGAAATAGAGCATGGTAGTTGGAAGGTACATGGAAATACGGGATATCCCTGAGCTCCTAGTTCGTGTTGTGGTGGGTAGATTTTATGGGAATATTTTCTCTACAAATGCATTGATTTCATGGATGGATGAGAATTGATCGAAGCTCCCGGGTTATAGACCCAAATTCCACACCCTATCACAAGGTTGATTTTTTTTTAAATTTCACACAAAGGAGGATCTCACTATCATTTTTGAAAGTTCCTAGGGATGGGGACATTCAGGAATTTACATGAAAGAATGGGGCATTTTTTTCAACCCAAATCATGATTCCCTTTCTCCAAAAAAAATATGGGTGATTATCCTGAATCTATCCTTGGTTTTCTGGAACAAGTCAATCCTAGTATTAATTGGGAACCTGTTAGGAAAATTTGTTGGATGTGAGCTAGTATGGGAGAATGAAAAAAATCAAAGATGGGAGTGGGACTAGATATAGGTGGACCTCAAGGATAGACTTATGGATGAAATCGAACCAGTGTGGGGAGGTTTTAATTGGTTACAAAAGGTTGATTACTGGAAGGTTCCATTATCTTGTTTTAGTTTCCATGAAGTTGTCCATATACATTCCCAATGCATATGGTTGATGAGTTATTTTAATCCATTTCAAAAGATATAAAAGCACATTTTTTTAGCATTAGATTCATCAATTGGAAAAACGTATGAAAATGGAGAAGAGAGAAGCAATGGGGAAAAACAACCCTATCAAAACCCTTTAGGTGTAATTTCCCTGTTGGTTTCTCCAAGTGATAAATATGGTAAGAATATTATTTATGATGATTTGTATATCTTTAAAAAAAAATTTGAGGTTCTTTTTTATGAGAAATCTACCCTCCCATGTCCCTTTATCCATTTTTTTTCGGTCTACAAATTTGAGTGATGCAAACGAGGGGGGGGGATCCTCTTTCTTCTCAGAGGAGATAAGATTATAACATGATCCTACCCCCCCTCCCTAACTATTTTGTTCCATCTCCCTATGCTAAGAGGGACCCCACATCCCAATTCCCCCTCCCAAATTATTTTGCAAAGTTTTCTAGTACAACATCCCTCATGAAGTCGGATTTCCATCTTCACTCAAAGTCAAATAAAGGATGTGAGGACATATGTGGTAGAGTTTTTTCCTTGGAAAAGGGTTCAGATGGAATGTGGGTAGGAAATCATTAATTTAACTCACAAAAAATTAGGCTGTGAAAGAAATAAGAAGTAGAAAATAGTTTGCCATAGTACTGGACCTTAGAGAGAGGACAATCTAGGTCAGAGGTTCCAAATAATCATCATCTCCCATAATGTTATAGGTGTAGGGGGCACCCAAAAATTCCTCACTCTAAAACTACTGGTACATTAATACAAACTAGAATTCATCATGTTGTATGAAAAAAATTGCAGTAGTGGTAAGGCAATTGAAACAATGCATAACTTCCTCAAATATTGGGCCTTTTATTCTTAAAAATCTTCATGTATCTCAAAGGGTTTATTATCATCTTGGATCCCATGTTTTTGATCATTTCCATCAACTCGATCCCTTCTAGATTAGTGGTTCATTTGGATGACCCATTTATCAACTCCTCATTCAAAATTATAAAGTTGTATGGCCCATATGCTTATTAGGTAAGGTTCTGGAAATAATTGGGTGACTTGGTGATAGTAAATTCTCCCAATATCATTTTGGGTGGGGATTTAAATTTTAACCTCTCATTATGATAATTTTGAGGTTCTTCTCCCCATAAACAATCATAACATATTTTCTTCTTCTTGATATTATGGTATCTGTGGGAGGTATTTACCTCCATGTGTAAACCTGACGAGAATAGAATATTCCAGTAAGCAAGAAGAAACCCTAATTAATTGGTTAATAACCCTAGAAGACAAGTCGACTCAATAGAATGACTTGTATTAGGTTATTAGCCTCCAAGAGAAGAATTCAACTAAAGGAAATGTTATATACTAAATAATTAGCACCTAGAATGAGAAGTTAGCCCAAGCAGTCTTTCAGAAATAGTATAAATACAGGAGGCCAGTATTCATTCTATCCAACATTATCATATCTACAGAAGCACACTTGTGTGCACTGTAGTTGTCCAATTTGTGCGCAAGTTTGGAGGAGAGTTGTTGTTGCAGTTGCTGCAACTAGTAGATTTTGGTTTTGGCTTGGACTCTCTCTTGGTTATGGTTTGGACTCTCTGATCAAATCTTGTTATTATTTCTTGGTACTCTATCCTTGGAGAGAAGTGCACCACCTTTTTTTGGCTATCAAGTATAGGGTTTGCTTCTGGAATCTATCTCTGTCAAGTTTAAGGTGCTCAGGGGTGGCTTCGGCCTATGGTTAGGTGAAAATATTGATGTATTATATATGGTTAAATGTTCACATCCATTATATTCTAGTAGGTCATGGGCCCAGACTATCTTCAAACAATCTAACCGCTGGGAGATAGATTTAGAGGATTTGCTCAGTTACAATTGCAACCAATTTTTTTTGCTACAAAAAAACCCTAAACCTCTCGTTGAGGCACCTTAAGTGAAGGGATTGAACCAATTCCTAGATATACTAGTGCACCATAACCTAGCATATCTCATGTTACTCTCAACAATCTAAGATGTCAAGTTTGTGTTTTTGGTCAAATCTAGGGTTGACCAAGTCAAAGAAGCCATGAATTACTCTATGAAATCAAAAAACAAGTTAGAAGGGTCTTCTAACTTCAAATAATGGAAGAAAAGGATTGATCTCATACTCCCCAAGAATAAAGTGTCGGATATTGTGAAAGGAAAGATTGTGGAATCGGAGTTTGAAGAAGGAAAAGAGAAGGAACCGCAAAACGTTGCAGTTATGGAGAAGTTCAAAGACAATGACATCAATGCCATGATAATCATAGTGGATTATATAAAAGACCACTTGATACCCTACATATCCCATCTTGATTCATCTAAGAAGATGTATGATCCCCTAACAAAACTTTTCTCATTCATAAACATTGGACAAGTAATCAGTCTAAAGAATGAACACTATGACATGAAGATGAATGATGATGACAACATAACATCATACTTTGTGAGAATATCTTAGTTAAGAATTCAATTGCAAGCTATTGAATAAATCATTTCATAGATGTAACTAGTAAATATAGTACTCAACAGTCTTCCCAAGACATGGGATGCATTTTCCTCAAGAATGAACACAAGGAAGGATTATCCTACATTTGAATAAATTTGGACTTGCTTTGCACAAGAAGAATCAAGTATTAGTGAAAAAGATAAACCTCAAAAGAAATATGATGATCAAGCCTCCACAACAAGATTCAAGAATTTCAGGAACAAAAGGAAGTTTATCTCAAGGAAGAAGCCAAATCAAGAGAAAGATATGTTAGAATTACAATGCTTCAACTGTCGACAATATGGTCACTACAAGAATCATTGTCTTGAGATAAATAAAAGGAAGGAGACACACGAAGCATCATTTCCGAAGAAGGGAAACCCTCAAAGAAGACCAAGAAGGATAAAACAAACGTCTTCTTCTAAGACAAGGTAACAATATTCTTCATAGTTCTTGTACATACCATGTTTACATAGTTTTTGTACATATCTTGCATATCTATTTCCTAGAACATAAGATGTTCAAAGATAAACTACACCTATGGAAGATCAACAAAATAAGGACTTGCTATCACATTGAATACAAGTCAAGAAATACACATGAAAGGATGAAGTACATCAACAAGCCATGGTAACAATTCATGTGGAAGCTATTACATAAGTAACAACTGCAAGATAATACAAAATCATATTCAATATTAAAGAAACCTATAAGAAGTAAAGATAGAAAGAAGTCAACAATTAAGAGGAAATTGGAAAATGATTTGTGACACTTTGCAAAAGGTAATAAGGATGAAGACAGAAGCATGGACTCTCCTAGATGGAGGGAGGCTATTATATATTTCCAAAAGAAGAGCATGCATTCATGCATGAAGCAAGGATTAGGAGGGAGCTAATCCTAAATAATATGATCCATTAAATATGATATAGTATCTATCGATGGTAGCAACCATGAAAAGAAGAACGTGTTCAATGTGACTTTAGAAGAATCCTTCTTCGAAAAAAATCCTTAAAGTATCCTTGGTTGTCCATCCAGATCCATGATGAAAGAAAGAAGTTGGAATATTCAGGGCATGGAATCTATAGAAAACTCCATGGACCCAATATCTAAAGAGAAACATGAGGAAGAACATGAATATTCAAAGAGAGAAAGAAAAGCCAGAACAACCAGTCATTGTATCGAGAATCACAACACTAGTAGCTTGATCTGAACTCACTAAAAGCAATCAAGCAGATGAACTGAAAGTTGTGATGAAGAACAGTGTAGGGAATACTTATGAATATAAGCATTGTGAGATCCAAAGCTAGAGGTTCTCCCAGATGGAGGGATAAAACTATGATGATTTCTTTGTTCCAGTAAACCAGATATACCTCTACATGAGCCATTATATCTCCTACAATATCCATGGTTTGGATTTCACATCAGATGAATGTAAGGACTGTTCTCCTCAACAAAGTAATTGAAAAAAGAATTGTATGTAGAGCAACCTCAAGGTTTTGAGGTATACCATAAAAAGAATCTTGTATTTAGATGGAATAATATTTTGTATGGATTCAAACAACTTGGTGAAGAGCCTCCAATGCACAGTAGAAGCGTGGTGAAAAAACTTATATAATAGAGATATTGTATCAGAATGGTTACCCATAGCTCAAGGATGATGGATTGCCAATACATGAAAAATCTCTCATGATGGCAGAAGAAGTAACACTTGCATATGTCCAGTTTGACCCTTGCCACGATGTTATGAGCTAGCAAGAAACAAAATATGAATCGAACAATGATATACTATATTGATCAGAGCTATATGAAGCCTTCAAAGAAAAACAATGTTTGAGAAAAACTAAAGTACATTGAGATGAAGAATTACATTATCCGTGATGAGGTCCAGAGAGGAGAAGTGGTTCTCCAATATATCTCCACAGATGAAAGAGTTTGCATACTCAAGAAACGAACTATAGCTCATGGAGACGACTTTCTTATTGAAAAGGGAACAGATGAATCCTAGGTTAGGAGGGAGCACTGATGTGTTATTGATTTATGGACAATCATTTTTCAAGTTCGAAAAATGATCTAGGATGAGTATTTCCTTTGAAGTGGTTTGAGATTTCTAATGGGCAGGAATTTTCCAGTTCAGAAAATGGTCCAGATGGAATGGTCATTTTAGTAATGAAAATCGTTCGATGGATTGTTGATGTACCATAGATAGTGATTCCCCTTGTGGATAGTGTGGGGGAATGGTCTAGGACATACTTTCTTCTTGACAATCACTCTCAATAGTTTTCAAGAAGACTGGTTTGCCTCGTGGATAGTCATTCTTTCGAAGCTCACAATTGTGAGCAGTTTCAAAGAATGGTTTGTTTTGGAGGTTGGTGCAGGACAATCATTTCCTTAGGAAATGGTATGGACAGACATTCCCTAGGGAAAACTCATTCTCTCCAGGTTGCACTTTGTTTAGTGCTGGAGGAATGGCCTAGATAGGTGAATGGTCTAGGATCAAAAATTGGGATAGTTATTCTTCCTTGCTTGGAAAGAATATTCCAGATATCTCATCATTGATGTTTTACCTTATGAGGGAAGATGCTCTTCCAGATCTCATAGATGTGAGTGGAAGAATGGGCCAGATGATTTAGTTTATATCATAACAATGTTTTCTGTGCAGGTTGATATCAGATGATATGATTGTTATGGAGAATGTATGTCTCTGGATAGTAGATGTATGCTACTATGGTGGATGTGTTCCACTAATTGTGACTATATTTCATTGATCAAGTATTTGTTTGCTACTTGGTGTGGTAGTGTACCACTGGATTGTAGTTGTGTAGTACTATGGATACACAAAGTTGTGTTCTATTGAATGACATTGTTTCAATTACCTTGAATACTATCAGTAGTGTTGGAAATGATTATCAGCTAGATGGATGATCAATGGACAAAGATTCCCCAAATGGAAAATGGTCGAGGACATTTATTATTCTAGGAAATATGTCCAAATTATAAGAATGGTTCTTGTGTGACTCTATGGAGTGATTGACTTATCCAGCATCATGTATGATTACTCAAATGGAGTATGGTTTCGAGAGATGATGTAGTTGATGACACTGATAGTGATGATGGTTCTCATGATCTAATCATAAGATAATATATACAATTATGTTGATGCTACCAGTTGAATGGTATGTTTGTTCTCAAGACCATTACCTTTAATAGCTCCCTAGCTAGGAGGGAGTGTTTATATTATGGTATCTACGAGAGGTATTTACCTCCACATGTAAACCTGATGAGAATAGAATATTACAGGAAGTAATAAGAAACCCTAATTAATTGGTTAATAATGCTAGAAGACAAGTCATCTCAAGAGAATGACTTATATTAGGTTATTATCCTCCAAGAGAAGAATTCAGCTAAAGGAAATGTTATATACTAAAGAATTAGCACCCAGAATGAGAAGTCGTCCCAGGTAGTCTGCCAGAAATAGTATAAATACAAGAGACCAGTCTTCATTCTGGCCAACATTCTTAGAACTACAGAAGAACACTTGTGCACACTGCAGTTTGCCTGTTTGTGTGCAAATTTGGAGGAGATATGTTGTTGCGACTGGTGCAAATAGCATATTTTAGTTTTGTCTTGGACTCTCTCTTGGTTATCGTTTGGAATATTTGATCAGCTCTTGTTATTATTTCTTGGTGTGCTATCCTTGGAGAGAGGTGTGCCACCTCTGTTTGGCTATCAAGTCTAGGGTTTGCTTCTAGAATCTTTCTCTGTCAAGGTTAAGGTGATTGGGGGTGGCTTTGGCCTAAGGTTGGGTGACAATATTTCTATATTTTCTATGGTTAAATGATCACATCCATTATATTATAACACTTCTCTCATTATAATGAGTAATTTATCTTTGTAGAATTGGAGCCAACTAAATTGTTTCAAACATGGAGAAATGGGTGAAAACAAAATGACTTGGTAGCCAATAGGCTAGACAGATTTATGGTTCCTCAATTAAAGGGTGGTGATAGGAGGTAACTCAGATCACATTCCTATTTTTCTAGTGTTGGATAAAAAGGGCTCCATACCTCCTTCCCCAATGAAATTTAATCACACCTAGCTTTGGGAATCGAAGTACCAAATACTTTTTTTGTCCACATGGGCTATGTTTGTAGAGGAAGAAATCCATTCTAACATGGAACCATTTTCTATAATATTTCCAATATAAAAAAGGAAACTTCAAAATGGGTGAAGTCTTTCTATAAGAAAGAGACTAAGCAACTTCATGAGGTGGAATCTAGTATTGGTTCTTTACTAATCGATCAGATGGATAGTTCTCTTTCTAGTGAAGAGGAAACCATGTTGGATGATTTACTAAAAATAAATAATGAGTTATTATCCAATGAGGAAAATAGATGGCATGTCAAAAGTCAGGCGACTTGGATATTGGAAGGGGACAATAACAAAAAAAAATTCCACAAATATGAAAACTCTCAGAAGGTAGTTAACAAGACCAGACAAATAAATGATAGGAATGGTTGACTAACGTCCTCCTTTGAAAAAATTGCAAAAGTTAGAAAATACGTTTTCACTAATACTTTTTTGGGAGCCATCAGGTTTCCCAATTGGTGAGATCCTAATGGCTCTAAATCATTTTCCAAGAGCCATCAATGAGGAGATGAATTTGTCTCTACAGGAAGAGATCACAAAAAATTAAATCTTTGCAACTTTATCTTCCTTTAAAAAAATAAAAATATTTGGTCTTGATGGGATGTTAATTGAATTTTACCTTGGATTTTATGAATTTCGTAAATATGACATTTAAAAAGTTGTGAAGGAATATCAATCATCCTCGAAAGTAAGGGGGTATTTCAATGATACTTTCCTTTCTTTAATTCCTAAAAAGAAAGAGGAACTCTTCTTCAAGTAATTCAAACCAATCTCCTGTTTTAATATGATGTACAAGCTCATAGAAAAAATAATCACCTCCAGTTTAAAGCCTATCTTAAGGGAAATTATTTCTAAAGAATATTATGGTTTTATGAACAAGTGTCAAATTCATGGTGTGTTTCAGGCTTTCACTCTATCAAGAAAAAAAATGTTTCCTCTATTATCCTGAATCTTTACCTCTCCAAATCTTATGACAAATGGAATTGGATTTTCTTCAGACTTTCCTTGATTAAACTAGGAATAAAATTAAACTCTATGAAATGGATTATGGGATGAGTAAAATCCTCATACTTTATTGTGCTCATTAATGGATCTCTCTCAACTTCTTTTTTCATTCTTCCAAGGGTCTCCACCAAGGATGTCCTCTATCTCCTTTATTGTTTCTCGTAGTGGTTGATAGTTTGGGCATTCTCCTAAAATATGTTAGAAGCAATGAGCTTCTCAATGGTCTCAAAATATGTGATTTAGAAATTCTTACCCACTTAATCATTGTTGATGATGTCATTCTTTTTGGTGTAGGAATAGAACATGAACTTATCCACTTTAAATATTTTTTTTCCTCTTTCTACACTACCACGTGGATGCAATTAAATCATAATAAGTCAATATTACTATTAATTAAGTGTAAGATGAAGTTTTATAGTAGGAGGTAGAACTATT
>JASDQU010235875.1:9512-22472 GCA_032191745.1 Picea mariana
AGAGGTTAAGGAGAACAGAGCCAAGTCCATAGAGGTCACATATACCATTCAAACTCAACAAACGTTCGACAGTCACCTCCATGGCACCACCTAAGCAAGAAGAAGCAAGCTAGAGTGCCAGGCCAACTAGAGTTAAAACGAGGTCATGGGTACAGTTCAAAGAAAGTGAACAACAACTGTTGGAGGTCGTCAATGTCAATGAAATCCCATCTCTAGACACAACACTGGTGAACTCTCCACCTATAGTATAAGTGTTACACATAAAAAATACTCACTTTGTTAGTGTCACAAGTGTTGTCATTACAAAGTTCGCAAGTGTCACATTTTGCTCACAAGTGTCGCATTTTGCTCACAAGTGTCGCAAGTCTCAGGGAAGCATACTGCCATGATGCCTATATCATTCCTGTAAACGAAATTAGGAGGACACTTGGCACATGTCAAACACTTGATTTGGAAGAGGAGGAAAGGTTAACTGGTCTCATGAACCTTTTTCCATCTGAAAACACTCAAAAAACTAAGTTTTTGGAGGGGAGCGCTCCCTTATAACTATCTCAGGAGTGCTGGAGTCCCCCCATAAGCCATTAGGGAGCGTTATAGCACCACATCAAACCTTTTGCAGGAGCGCTCCTATCCTCAGGAGTGCTAGCGCTCCCCTATACACTACTAGGGAGAGTTCTAACACTCTGAGTGCTATTTTAGGGAAGCGCTACCTATTCTGGGCAGTAGTTAAGTTGTTGAGATGAATGGGGGAAGGATCCTTTCATTCTTGGAAGGTAGTTGGATTCGAATCCCTAGTCCAGCCATGATCTTAAGGCAGATCCTCAACTGAAGGAGGCAAATCCTCAACTTCCCCAAGGATATCTCAAGTGGTTAAAGCCTCTCCAAGGCTATATAAGCAAGCTTTCTAATGGTCAAAGGGGACTGGAAAAGGGAGAATCACACCAAACTTATGATCTTATAGCTGGTGCTAGAACAGAGATATTTTGGAAGTAAGAGACCTATGATCTCATAGGGAGCAATCAGTGAAGCTATCGTCATTCATACCGTGGATCTTTTGAGGAAGGGGTAGACAAGGAGGACTTGGCAGAATTGCTGCAATCCATCTACAGCTGTAAGCAATGTTTTTTCCTCATTAATATAATTTGCTTGGCCTGTTTCTTTCTAATTCTTGTTCAATCTCACATGAATTTGTCTCTTTAGTAGATATACCTATTTCTAACTAATATTGATAGAGTAGGAAGTGGTCGCACTTTGTTTGTCTATAGGGCTTATCGAGGAGCGAAATATTGGAGCTCAACTCGGAGCGTGCAGGGACAAACACTGGTAAAAGGTACTTCTTTTCTCCTTCCTTATCACGCACTAGTCCACCTAGATCTAAAATGAAGTTAGTGACCATGATAAGCACTTTCTGTCTTAGAGTTAAGAGTCTATCTCTTTGAGGAGATCTACTTGTCTGCAGGGAGATTTTCCTTCAACAATAAGAAACCCAGCATCCAACACCGGAGGGCACAATCATAGATAGATCAACATAATTACAGGAGCACTAGACCCAGGATGCAGAAACCATGAAGGAGGTGCAACCAGAAAACACCAAAGCATCTCCGAAAGCCAATGGAATGATGATGAATCAGGAAGCAACAATCGAGCCATATGAGTCTCAAACAACCATATCAGACCACCCATCGAAAGGAACAATCGAGGATGTCACAGGTTGGCCAAAATGGTACTTTGAAACACCACTCAAAGCCACTGGAACTTTGATCTAGCCACCACCGCCGACGAAAGACAAGCAACAGGTACCTAGGTCACCTCACAAACAACCCATTGCAGCCATCGTCCTACCGCATATACCAGATGGGATACAAGTGGGATCATACTTGTTGGGTCATATTGACAAGATAAAATATTCATACCATGATATAGAAGATGTAGAGAAGTTTTTGGGATTTGCAAAGAGAGCGTACATGGATATGATGGGCATAAATTCGGTTGGGGAACCAATTGATTAGCCACTCCGTTGGGAAACTGGGTTGGAGAAAACATGAGTTTTAGGTCTGTTGGATCTATCACATTTTGGCAGAGGTCAGTATGTAGGTGAGTGCATCAAAACATTGTTAGCAGTCACACATGGTGGAGAAATTTGGTTGGAAAAAACTATCTCGATAGACGTGGAGCTTATTGCAAACATAATAGGATTTCCATCCTGGGGCATGGATCCAGTGTAGTTTCTGAATGACAAAACCAAGGAGAAATCCCTAGTAGAAGAAATGAACAAGAATTATGGCACCGACAGGGGGACAAGAGGGATCATTATCAAGAGGATTAATGATATCACAACACAAATGGGTGCAAAAATATTAGCCTGTAAGTTGTTGAGAAAATGTTGCAGGGGGGAAGCTCCAGTTGGGGTTGTCGTAGTTGCAACTCAGTGCATTGAGGGAACCATAGTGAGTTGGGAACTATATTTCTTGAACTTGTTTCTAGATGACTGCAAGGATGCATAGGACCTAGGAACAAAGTTTCACTATTCATGGCTAATCATGTTAATAGCCTTCATGGGATGGAGAGAACCAAGGCATGTAGATTTTTGTACCAGACCCAAGCTGAACTAGGGAGCGATATACTTACTATTGAAATCCACGTCAGATGCTAAGAATAAAAGGATGAACGGGTCCATATTTGAAGGATACCTACAGGACCTAAAGGAAGCCATCTCCAACATGTGGAGGATCACACCACAGGCTATCGCGCGGTATAGGGACATCTCCAAATTCAAGGCCACACGACATATAATGTATATACAGGCACAAAAGGATCCTGATAAAAAGTGGCCACAAATGTGCTACTGTATCATAGAGGGTGACATCAACATGGTGATCAAATACTGGGAAGACAAATAGAATATTACAGTTCTTACCCAAGATGTGCCGGAAAAAACAACAAAAGAAGAGGTAGGGCAGGGAGAAACACAAACTCCATAAGTAAAAGTGCCCAAGAAACAGAGGATGGTCTAGACAAAGCCAAAATAGAAAGATGAAGGCACAACTAAGACAAGAACCCAGAAGGGGAAAAAGAACACTACACAGTTGGCTCAAGTGTAGCCAAAGCATTATGAGGTAATGTAGGGGACCATAACAAGTCCCAATTCACAAGAACTAGGTGGGAATAAGAGGAAAATCACGTAGATAGGAGAAGCATGCAAGAAAACAAAGGCACAAAGAACACCGCCAGAGTATACGATCACAGATGACGATGGAGAAATGATAGCTCAAATGGTCCATGATTGTCTAGCCGAGGACTTTGACAATGTTGCACACCACAGGGATAGGATTCAAGAGTATCTAGCAGATATGTGGTAGTTCCTCAAACAAATTGGGGAAGCACAGAAAACAAAGAGCAAGGGAATAGAGCCATCAACACCACTGATATAGGAAAGAGTGGAAGAAGAGGAACAAGATCTAGTTCATACAATATTGCAGCTGAACGCAGCATTCCACATCACACCTAGTATGTTTTGCATGGACAAGATCATGGGGAAGACACCCCTGAAGAACTTAAGCCAGATCCAATTGGTATTGACGCAGATGCCATCTAAGGCTCTACAAAAGTTGTAGGTCAGTGTAAACCATGAGGTACAGTCTCGTGCACACAAAGACTTAGTTGAATTGYARCAAGCAACAGAGAAGCGAGACACACTGGAAATAGTCTATGAACAGGCTAAGTTTGAGACCCAAGAGGCAAGGGAGTGCAGGAGTAGATTGGAGAAAAACATCACAGGTACATATGAGAAGATTTCAAAGACTGCACAGAGGGATGGAATCACAACAGTAGAAAATATTGATCATATTGCACGAGAAATCCATCAATATCGGAAGGAGATTGAGAGTCTCTGAGAGTAGCTCACACCCACTACTCCACCAACAGTGAAGGAGAAAAGGAAGCAGGAAGCAATAGAACAACTACAAGAGATAGACTGACAGGTTAGCACATCAGTGGACTTGCTCGAAAATGAAACACTGCTTTGGACAAATGTTATAACCCTAATTTTCACCAGACATGCTTACCTGGCATCAGGCCATCTCAGATTCCTTCTTTTCCAAAGAACTGCTGCACAACTCTTCTTAAAAACACTTTTTATAAATTCCCATGCACCCTTCTCTATTACTGCATGTGTGTACACGCTCGCTGAACCAAAACAACCCACGTGTACCTACAAAAGCATGAAAAAAGGAAGGTTTTCGATGGAACACACAACTTTGGGTGAGTTAATTGAACCTTATGGCCATGCATGTCCGAGGGTTCATCTAAATACCTAGCTTCTTCTAGCCTATAAAAGAAGGGTTAGGGGTCCCATTTGGAAGAGGAGAATCATAGTAAAGAAACTATACCCAATTGCATATTCCCTTTGTCCCAACCCTTTAGCCTTCCTTGTGCAAAGAGAAAGATAGAGCAAATAAGTTTGAGGACAATTGAAGAGGAGCCCAGGACTAGGTTCGTGGAGCAGTGGCCAGCTTCATCATTGTAAGTTGATTTGTTGAATTTAATAATAAAGAAATACTTTTCCCATCCCACCATATGAGGTTTTCATGGTTTATTGTATACTTGTTTATCGAATCTCTAACCCATTAATCTATATATCAAATGCATGTGGAGTTTATTGTTTGTTTTATGTGAATGCAGGTCAGCCTTGGGAGGAGAGGTGCAATCAAAAAATGATCAAGTGTAAGGAAGGATCTACATCAAATGCCCGGAATAAGGTATGCTCATTTGATATTCTTAAATATGTGTTTGCTTAAGAATAATGGGGATTAGGTCTAGGACGACGGTAGAAAGTAGAAATCTTTAGGTCTTTTCTGCATGCATAATTTAACCCTAAGTGGTAGTTTGTAGAGGGATTTCCCACTCACAATAGAATTGGCGACCATACTGGGGAGATCTCTAGGGTTCCTGGGGATATTTTTGGGTATTTTTAAGAACTGGTTTCATTTTCCTATTTTTAAAGTTTCTGCAAAAGTCTGAGCTAACAGAGATTCTGGTCTTCCATACCAGTTATCTCTGTTTCTTTGCTTGACTATAATTTTTGTTTTCAATACCCACAGAGGTACACACGACCTGTATAAGGTCTGAACACATGTACCCGCACCCTGCATTTTCACATCCTACATGTACACGCTAGCTGAGGAGGTGACAGTCGCGTGTATGATTCCAGATTTTTTTTTTTAAAGAGACAGTCATCCTCTCCCCTGTCAGAATTAGTCCTTCTCAGGGGTTTTCTGAAACTCTTTCTAGTCTTTGTAGTTTGCAATCTATAGCTTAGGTTTCACCACAGATTGGTTTGTTCTATGAATTTTTCCTTGAATTTTTTTCTTTTTCTGCTTAAAGTAAGTGTCTGAGTCTTCAAGAGATTCTGGTTCTCAGTACCAGGAGTCTCTACCTGGGCTGGCTTGCTTGGATTTTTATTTTTTTTAGAGTTTCAGATATACACGTGGCCTGTATAAGGATAGAATGCGTGTACACGCTCTCTGACTTTACACATCTCACGTGCACATGCTTGTTGTGGTACTGTCAGTAGTGTGCCTATGGAGAGAATTTTTGTTGAAGGTAAGGCAGCCATCCTTTCTTTTGATAAGAATTATATCTCTCAAGTTTGGGTCTCTGTCATAGTGGTCAGTGTCTTAGGTTTGATCACAATAATAGCTTTCTTTTTTCATTTAGAAGTTTTCCTCAAAACTTTTTTGTTATAGGGTTTTTAGACAAGTGTGAGAGTCCAATTTTAATTTGCTAGTGTATGATTTTTTAAAAGTGACTCTTTGCGATCTGCGCTTAGGCCATAAAGTTTTCTTGGTTTTGACTTGTCGGTACTTTTCCTTTTTTGCTTTGTGAGCATTCAAATAAAAAAAAAAAAATCTTTTATTTCTTTGATTGGTTAAAAAGTGTTGTTTTGCATTAGTAACCAGGGAAAAGTCTTTGCTTTCATAAGTTCTTGACAGTTTACTTATATCATAAGTAGTTTGTAGTCGAGTGAAATCCTGCTTTGAGTTTGTTGTTCAAAGATCCTAGAAATTTTTTTAATATTGAAAAGTTGTTTAAGAGTTAAGTGAAGGAAAGGTTTTTGTTTCCAGCTTTTTGTTAATTTTTCTTTCATCTTTTCAAACATCACTAGTTTCACTTTCATAACCTTTGACTTAAGACAAGCCATAAAAATTAACGCTAAATATAAAATTCATTAGACTTTTTATGTTTGTAGGGTCAACCAACTAGTTTAGGGTTAGGGCCTTGAATTAGGTTCGAGAGGAAACTCTTCAAGGCCATTAAAATCAAACATTGGAGTCTGAGTTAGGGAGTGTCAAAGTCCAATATCGTGAAAGTTATCCGGGACCCCCCTCTAAGACAGGGGATAAACATGAGGTTGCATGTGGGAAGGTAGCGGAGATAACCCCTCCAAAGCTGGACCAATCGTAGTGGAGAACACATATAGAGGACTTGTCTTGGGATTCCATAGATTGCATTTGCCACAGAGCTTCCTGGGTCTCAAATCCGTTCGAGGTCCTCAGTTGTATTTCGGACCACTTTCTTTTGATACCCTTGACAGGTTTTGGGCTTGATACCCTGCTCATTGTGGTCTACCCAACTTTCGACTGTACCCGCCTGGTGAGTGTTCGCGTGTTGGCAACCTAGTTGCCTATATTTTTAGGGACATACATAGGTGACTGTGGGGGTATACCATAGTACCTAGGACAGACATCGGGCCATGCTTTGTAGAGTATACCCGAAGGGTGCTTTCGTGTTCAATTTGCACTTGCATTGGTAAGTTTCTCTAGTGTTGGTTGTTGTAACTGTTCTTCCAACTAGTTTAGTGTTTGCTTGTTTTTATCTTGTAGGGACTTTTAGTGTGTGTTTTTTTTTGAACGAATAGACAGCCCTAGAGTGTCTTTGATCTTCTCACACAGTGGAGGATCATGAGCTCCACCAGTAATGAAGGCTTTAGGGCCTATCATTGGTTACACTAGAGCCACCCCCACCACCACTAAGGTGAAATCTAGACCAACAAGGGTCTTTTGAAGCAACCGGGTCACAAGAAATTGTGCCTGACCAACACCCGAAGGAAACGACCATTTTAGACTTTGGAGAAAAAGATCTTGGTCCACCTGAAACTCCAACCACTGATATTTTGGCACCCAACATCATACTGATTCACCCTTATGAGTGACAGACAGTGTCGCACGCAAAAATGGAAACAAATGCTGTCACTCCCTCTAGGAATTCTTCAATTCCCACTACGGTTGTCACCACATGAGAGTTTCCACCTCCTAACCCACCATCACCGATCCGAGCCACCATGGTCTTGGTCACCTCTACCTCACATATTGGTCTGATCCCGTCTATGGCAGCGGCCACAACCCCTTTCCCACCAAATGCGACAGGCCCTCCGTTGTCATACGGGATGCCTAGCTCAGGTACAAGTCCTGTACTTTCCTACTCCACTTCACAGACTTTAGGTCTAGGGGTAGGGAACTCTAATGCTCCTCTGCAAGGTCACATGGGGGGCACTTCAGCTCCTTTTAACACTTTTCCTAACGGGGGAGGTCATATACCTCCTTCGTCCCCTTTGCTCGGTGGCACGCATCAATAATCCGCCGGGCCACCTGTGCACCATAGTTTATTTGGAGCAGGGATTCAAGGATTGCCTTTTCATAATATGCCGGTAGGTTCGACACCATTTGGTAACAACGCCTTCTTGTCAGCTGCTTTCCCAACTAGGGGCAACCCCAGTTTTAGACAACCTATTCCTATGCAGGGTACTATTCCTACACATGGGGAAAACCCAGGAACTTCTTCCACATCAAGGCCTTGGAATTCTTGGCAGGGATCCGTTCCTTCATCAAGAATGTCGATCTGGGGAAATTCGTTCCACAGTCAATGGATCCTTGGACAAGGTACTATGCCTATCCCCATGGGATCGGCATGGGGCAACCCTTCCCAAAGTCCTCCGAATGTAATGCATGCCCATCCATCTACATCATATTTTGGGAATGAGCCGATGATGTCTCCTCACATGCAGAATATGTACGCTAGTCATGGCCATGGTTTTTACCAGAACCCAAGCCAGCAGCCGAACTTTTCCTAGAAACCTAGTGCCAATCAAACTCCAGGTCCCTTTTTCCTAGGTTATCATCAACAACCCAAACTACCTTTCCTGGCAATGCATTTTACAAACTTGACAAGGTTGTTGAATGACCCTATCTGTCACGATCCACATTGGCCCCCTATGCTGATGAAGTTTCCTTCAGACATACCAAAGTTCGAAGCCAAGCCGAACGAAGATCCAGGTGATCATGTGACTACTTTCCACCTTTGGTGCTCATCTAACTCATTGAAAGACAACTCTATACAGTTGCGATTGTTTCAACGTACTCTCATTGGGAGTGCCATGAATGGTACATTGAGCTCGACTGCTCAAGATACTCTTCCTTTGGCGAATTGGCAATGGCCTTCCTAAACCATTTCCAATTACCTGTGAGATATGACACTAGCACAAAATTGCTGGCCAATTTTGCACAGACAAAAGAGGACCATATCTCTGATCACATCCGAGAATGGAGACGCCGAAAGAGTTTAATTAAGGTACCCATCCCACCAACATTCCTGCTCAAGTGGTTCCTTAAGTCTTTGGTCCCACAGTTATCGAAAGACGTCGTGACTTCATGAGTGTTTTCCGAAGAAGACGCCATCATGAGAGCTCAACAACTTAAGATCATCTATTCTCAGTCCGGTAATAATACAAGATCTTGCTAGATGCACCATGCTCAATACTTGATAAAACCAGATAGAGAGCTAGACCACATGCTGATGGTATTGTTGGTTTAGCGCAAACAAAGCCCGTAGAGCAACTGATGAAGCAATTGTAGCAATTGTCTATAAAACACACAACGGCTAGCCAAACTACTGTTTTGGCTGCTCCCCCTACTAAAATGTCGGATGTACAGACAGTGTAATCGACAAATCCAAAGGCCACCCAACAGCCTGAGGGAAAAAAAAAACAATGAAAGAAGGGTAAGGGGGATAGGAAACCCATTGATAATGCTGGCAGGGGAAACACTGAGAAATGGAAGGTGAGGTATCCATGCAACCTATGCACGGAAGACCACCCGACCCACCTATGTCCCCGGCTTGCAGAGGCCCAAAAGTTTGTGACATATCAACAACCTGATATGTTAACCAATCCATTTTAGCATGGGCAAAACCTAACCTAAGCCTCTACAAGCGCGGAAGGGGGTAGTCAAGGAACCTCTCCATATTCGAACAATCTCACATCCATGAATGTATATATGATGAAGGGTGATGCTTTCATATCAAATAGAGTGCATGACTACAGTAAACCAAGCACTTATGAGAAGGAAAAAGAAGCCAAACTCCCATCTCTTCCTCTACAGATTGAGAATACTTTGGGTGAAACAATGAAACGCATCCCAAAAGGTGCGTTCAAGAAAGCTTCGCACAACTCGAATGCAAGGGCCACCCAGAACTATTCTATGGTGGAGGATTTGTCTCAAACCCCTTGTGTGTTGTCCTCTTTGGAGGTCCTCCAAAGCTTCCCTTCTTAGAGGAAAGCTTTGTTAACCGCTTTAGGATCTACCGAGACTTGTAATCCAGGTACCATCATGCTAGATACAATCGACTTAAAACCTCGTTTGCCTTACCACGTAGTGTTTCATATAGTAGTGGCTCACCCCATGAAAAATTTTACTCGCAATATTTTTCGCACGGTGGTTGATGAGGGCGCCTCAACATGCGTTATGTCGTTGGCATGTTGGAAGGCCATTGGCCAGCTCATTTTGTCTCCATCACCTACTCTTCTCACTGCTTTCGATGGTCGTTATTTCCAACCACATGGTATCATTCCCTCATTTCCTGTGCAATTAGGAGGGAAGACAGTGTGCATTGAAGTAGAAGTAGTCGATCCATCCATCGACTACAATATCTTGTTAGGAAGGAGTTGGACTTATGCCATGCAAGCAGTGGTTGCTGTAGTTTTATGGGTCTTATTGTTTCCACATGAAGACTGGATTGTAACCATTGATCAATTGTATTTCTCTAGACCTGACCCTTCGTTGGGGGTGTTTGCGGTCTCGATGATCGATAATCCTCAACCAGGTGTAGTCAATGTAGGGGTTGGTTTGTGCCCATCTTTGATGGGTACCTTCGATTACCCACCACCTCAAGGCAATGTTAAGTTCATATCCAACCACCATAAGGTTGAGATTTTCCAAGTTTCATCATTTCACATGACTTACTTCACTGATCCGTGGATACTTCCTTCCCCATCGTCCACGATGGAGGGGATAGGGCACCTAGGCATGTCCATGCCCTTGTCCGCAGTTGAAGTAGTGTACTCTTTAGACCAGTAAGCTTCAGCCAACGCAGATCCAACTACTACACAAGAGTTCGATCCACTTCTAGAGCCTATTTGGGCTCAAGGTTCTCTCATTGACACCGATTCGTTAGACTTAGTCTTTCCCTCTGATGAAGCAGTAATTGAAGCAATGACTAGTCCAGATAGACCCTGGGATGATCTTCATCATAGATCATACTTTCTCCCAGAGTTAAGCAGAATCAAGGCCAGAGAATTCACCTTAACTATGACTAGAGATAGGTCTTCTCCTATTAATCCCTTAGCTACACATGAGGTCTATGTTGAGGGTAATATGGAAACCATCACTGAAACCATACCGATCAATATTTCTAGAATCCCTAGCGTCATGGAGAATGTTTTCGTCGAAGCTGACTGCTCCCCCAGAGAGATTCAAATCTACACAGATCTATTTAAAGAATTTCGTGACGTTTTTCCCTTGTTTTACGAGGAAATGCCAGGCATAGATCCAAAAATAGTCGAACATGAAATAACAACTTATCCAGATGCCAAGCCTATCCAGTAGAAGCTTCATCCAGTTAAACCAAGGAAAGCAACAACAATTAAGGTTGAAGTTGAGAAACTGCTAAAAGATGGTTTTATCTATCCTATCCATTTGACCCAATGGGTATCAAACCCCGTGCCGGTCAATAAAAAATAAGGCACAATTCATATATGTACAGAATTCCGTGATTTGAACAAGGCCTATCCCAAAGATAATTTTCCCACACCTTTCATCGACCAGATAATTGATGAATGTGCAGGTTGCGAGGCCTTCTCTTTCAAGGATGTTTTTTCAGGATATAACCAAATACAAATCAAACCCAAAGACTAGCACAAAATGACATTCATTTGTCCATGGGGTACATTCGCATATTGTAAGATGCCTTTTAGTCTCAAAAATGCTGGAGCGACCTTTCAGTGGGCCATGTCTTTTGCTTTCCATGACCTCAAGCATATATTTGAGGCCTATTTAGATGATTTAGCATCTCGATATCCAAGAGAACAGATCATCCCACACACCTCCGACTCATATTTGAGCGTTGTTGCTACTTCCGGATTCGCTTGAATAAAAAAAAGTGCAGCTTTTGCGTAACATCAGAACGATTGTTAGGTTTCATAGTATCAACAACAGGGATCATGGTTGATCCTCTCAAGGTTGAGGAAATAATTCAGTTGCCCTGCCCATGCACAATTCTTCAACTTCAGAGTCTACAGGGAAAGGCAAACATTTTAAGACGTTTCAGTGCCAACTATGCCGAGATCACAAAGGGATTTATGTGCTTACTGAAGAAATATGTTCCTTTTCATTGGGATGATGATGCCCAATTCTCTTTCGATGCATTGAAACATGCCCTCATGACTGCCCCTCTGCTTTGACCACCTAACTATAACAAAGATTTCTTATTATACCTGGCTGCAACAGAGTCAACCGTCGACATGGTCTTAGTTTAGGAGGATGACCTGTTCTCAGAATATGTTATTTACTACCTAAGCCGAGGCCTCGTAGGACCACAACTCAATTATTCTCATATCGGAAAAATTGCATTGGCAACAGTTCATGCTGTTCAATGGTTCCGTCATTATGTTCTATTTCGCAAGACCACCATCATTGTTGTCGTGAATCCATTCCAGTACATGTTGACACAACGGGTAATAGGTGAAAAGATCAATAGATGGATAGTCGTCCTCCAGGAGTTTGACTTAGATTTCGTTTCAGCGAAATCCAAAAATTCACTGGTCTTCGCAAAACTTATTTCTGAAATTTCGGTTGAGTCAGGTGATTTTGCACCCGAAGAGTCACCTATCAGAGGAGATATGTTTTTGATCACCTCTTCGGATCCCTGGTATAGAGATATACTTATCTATCTCCAAACTTTGAAGTTCCCCACCTTTGCTTCTCATGATGAGCGTCGATGCATATGCCTTCAAGCTAAGAATTACCTCATACTCGATGATACATTGTATCAGAGAGGTGTAGACTGCATCCTGCGTTGATGTCTCACTCACGAAGAAGCAGTTATCATGCTTAAGATTTCCATACTGGAGCATGTAGCAGTCATTTGTATGGGTTGGAACAACCCAAAATATTCTATGAGCTTGTTACTTCTGGCTGACACTAATCAAAGATTGTATCGAATCGGTCAAGAAGTGCCACCTGTGCCAGATCTTCTCTCGAAAGATGAGGGCACATCCCACTCCCATGTTTCTTGTCATCACAATTGGTCCCTTCACCAAGTGGGGGATTGATTACACTACATGCAAACCTCCTTCAACAAGGGGGCACTGTTACATCATCGTAGTCATAGACTACACGAAGTGGGTTGAAGATATGCCAATGTTTAAAGATGATGGAGAGACTGCATCTCTCTTTTTATTCAACCAGATAACAACAAGGTTCAACATCCCGAGGGAGATTTTCACTAACCATGGCAGTCACTTTCAGAACCAGATGATGACTGAGTTAATGTCAAATCTTGGTTTATGGAAAGAACATTCGTCACCCTACTACCCCCAAGCAAATGGTTAGGTGGAAGCTGTGAATAAAT
>JASDQU010235877.1:0-10459 GCA_032191745.1 Picea mariana
TTAATCCTTTCAGCATACTTCATCTTTACATTGTAGAAATGATTCACAAACTCATCAATTTTGTTTATATTCCTGAATATTAAGTCTCAAATTTTCCAAGGTAAGGGTATGAATTGATTTTTCTGTGTCGCATGGAAAAAGTGTAGCCATAAAATATATTGCCTTGCACTTCTGTGATAAACAATTTATGAGATACATGGTCTGGAAGAAAAGATGAATTTTTCTTAGAACAGAAGATCCTGATAACATTGTGATTTTCCATATGCTCTAACGTCCCCTTTTTCTCTAAGAATTTATTTTCCTGGTCAGACATCCTGGGGCTATTTTTACGAAACAACAGTCCCTTAAAAACTGAAACAAAATCATTGTAAACTTCGTAAAAATGCAAAGAAGTCTTGTGTCTCCACAATGCTTCATACCAGAAGGTGACCAGATCAACTTCATAGTTCACTCTCTTACATATAGTCAATTTTGGAAATCAAAAGTAATATGCTATCACAAATACCAACTAATAAGCCTTAAAGAATTTACTGTCCCTTTTGTAATGTGAGAATTGGGAGGATATTTTAATGGAAATCAGTTTTCCTAAATCGAAAATACCTTTCTCTTTAAATGTAAAATATAAAATATAAAGAATCATGCGAGAAATGGTGGCGATTCTTTACCTCGTGGTTTTGAACGAGTCGAACTAAACCTTGGTTATGTCTTATGGGAGAGTCATGAGATTCTTCAAGAGTTCAGGTAAGAGGTCCAGGCCATTGTCACATTTTTTCAAAAATTCTCTGGAATTCTCCCCTTTGAAGGTAAGTGTTGG
Organism: Picea mariana; assembly: GCA_032191745.1. Classification (NCBI taxonomy): domain Eukaryota; kingdom Viridiplantae; phylum Streptophyta; class Pinopsida; order Pinales; family Pinaceae; genus Picea; species Picea mariana. Next base: position 815 of record JASDQU010235877.1, read on the forward strand.
CTCAGGGAGCTTCAACATATTACGAACCACTTGAGGTGAAAGATAGATGGGGGAACAATCCTGGAGTCATATGATTCACTGACACAGTATGCATTTCTCAACACACCATGCAACCGGTTCTTTGAATTTTAATACCTCAGGGACACACCCTATGCGAGCAATTCCAGATGTCCATATTATATCTTTCTCTATAGGATGAGATGAATAATACGAGTATGCTCTGGACCACTGCAATTTTTGGTCCTAACGACCAAAAATGTTCAAAGTGTCACCACATAAATGTTTTTTGGCTGCTGCTTCCATAGGTTGACAAGAGTGTTCTTTCAACTGGATAATAACTTGATATGAATTCTTTCGAAGAGATAACAATAATATAACCCTTGAAAAATCATGCTTTAATGCAATTTAATGAAAACTCTCATTCATCCCTTTGCTTATTAATGATGATATTTACAGAACCTGCATGATTAGTTATTAGAATTAAAAAATACTAAATGTGTATTCGGAAAGCATGAAAATGGCGGGAACAAATGAGAACAATTTGAATTTGGGGTTTTTTGTGAACCCGTGAACCTGCAGTTGTGATCAATCGAAAATAGGATAAGTGTTGCATAGTGGTCGGTCAGACTTTGATACATGAGAAATGAAATACTTAGGGACTCGGTACTCGCGACATGTCCGACAATCATAATGTAGATGATGGCTCTTTGTGTGAAAATTGCAGATTGCAGAACCTGGAAGATGAAATCTTGAACCCGTGAATCCACATTTGCAAGAAATGGTTAAGTATATTATAATAGGGTGTTCAGTTGGAATCATAATATAGGAACATGCATGGAGTTGAAGACGCATGGGTTCTCCAACCCACGAACCCGCCATTTTGTTTTGAAAAATGACAAAGTATAGTAACTAGAGAGGGAAAAGAGAAGGGAGAAAAGAAAATGGGAATGGGGCTAGGTATAGAAGAGGGAAAAGAAATGGAAAAATAAGTTGGGAAAATAGAAAAGGGAGGGAAATTTCAAAGACGAGAATTGATCTCAACAACTGGCTCAAACTGTGGGATGATAACCCCTTGTGGGTTCTCAAGAATCCATAATCTTTATGACCAAGAGCTTCCATCCATTGGGCTATGGAGTCAAAAGTAAGAATATAAAAAATGAAAAAATAAAATTTATGTCCATAGAAATGAGAAAGTTTTAGGTGAAGAAACCTTTCAAATGTTCCTCGTAAATAGACAACATTAATATTTTACCCTTCATGTATTTGAGCATGTACGAATTAAAAACCAGGATATTTTCGACGATGTATGGTCCAATCCAGAGTGCTTCAAACTTTGTATGCTTTGATGTTTTCTACTCGGATTTTCTCTAGAGTAACACCAGTTCTTCCTTCTGAAAATTCTTTATAGTTTCGCTTTGGTCAACAACAGATTGATCCTCCTTTGGATAGGTGAACTACCTTCTGCATCTTCTATATTAACCACAAAATTCAAAGCATTGAGTTCGAGGTTGATTTGCATTTTTGCTTCTTTCCCATAAACCAATGTATACAGAGACATACCAGTGTTGTCCTTTGGAGTCGTTCTTCTTTCCCACAAATTAACAGTCATATTCAGATGCCAATTCCTTGGGTTATTGTCAATATTTTTCTTCAATATTTGAATGATTGTCTTATTTGTGGATTCTACAAGACCATTTCCTTGTGGATAATAATTTGATGATTTCCCCATAATAATTCCATATTCTCCACATAATTCCGTAAATTTTGAACCAATGAGAATTGAACCATTATCAATGATAAATTTGTCTTGGACACCAAACCTTGACAAAATGTTTTTTTTTTGTAAATAAAAGAGCACTATATTGATATTCACATATTTATGTGTCAATACAAAAACACAATTTTTCCACCCGCGTCACCACAACAGAGAAACCGAGACAGGTGACTATCAGAAGTCAAGTGTATATGTGAATGTATATGTAATTATTTCTAAAAAAAAAGATCAGAATGTTCTAGTGAAGAGTGGCCATGGCCAACTGCCTTACATATCTTGAAAGAGAATTTTAATTCTCTAAAAAAATGACTAAAGGAAAATAAAACCATAAAACTGAGAGAGCTAGCTTGGGCTCAGCCGTCCTTGGGCACTATAGGCTATGACAAAAAATTTCCATAGGTTGGACATCATTTTCTATATGGATCAACTGTCATGGAGTCCATCAAAAAGTCTAAGCATTTTCCTAGGAAGTTTTGGATATGGGCTTGATCATCCATTTTTTGTCGTAGCTCAAAGATGAGCTGAAGGTGCTCCTCGACAAATCAAATTGGGGTGCGTGGAGGTGACTCCTCTGTCTTATTTGTGTCCTATTATTCCACTGCATCCATTGCTTCTGCTACGTCCACTGCATCCGCGACATCCACTGCATCCCGCTCTGCTTCCATCGCTTCCATTGCTGTCAAGGGAGTTGCCACTTGCCAGCTCGGGGGAATTTCTTCCTCCACCACGCAAGAAGCAGAGCCATAGAATGGTCTAGAGAGAGGGCCCTTGGTGGGTTAATTCTAGGGAAAAGGTTGGGTGGAGGGGAAAAATTCTCAAGAGGGAGAAATTCTCCCATGAAAGGGCCACTACCATGGTCAATGGTGGGAATTGGGGTGGGGAGGAGGTTTTGTTGAAGTTGGTTATGGTTATTGTCAATATAAATGGTGATTATGAGGGTGAGATGGGAGGGGGAAGATGATTGCACCTAGTAAAGGCACTGTGGGAGATCTAGAGAAGGCCGAGGAGAAGACGTGAATGAAGTTGAGGAGGAGTGAGAAAACTATTTGGCGTCCCATCTTTCATAAAATGTTGCGAGTTGATGTGGGAGAGAGCCATGAAGGTCGAGGTGAGTGCAATCTTCATGCATGTACACCCATCTCCTTGGAGTGCCCAACGCACATTCATTAAGCTACAATGAATGCGGGTCATTCAAACTGGGGGGACAGGAGCTTGGAAGCAGTGATTAATATCTCCCTATGTTTCCTAGCACCACCTGGCTCCCATTACCATCCACATTTCACCCCATCTGGGAAATCTTGACAAAATGCTATAAATTTTTCAGAATCAACCTTTTTTAATGCCACTACTTCTGGTGATTTCGTAAAATAATCTATAGGGGTGACAATGTACATATGTCCCTTGATTGAATTCAGATGAGAATGTTTTTTCTATAGTTATAGGTTGTAACGACATCGCAGATCTCTTCATTTTCCTTGAAAATTGCTCACAAGATACACACTTCCTTATTGTCRTATATGAGTCTCTAAAAATTGATGGCCAATAAAATACAAGTCTTATTATTTTATGGGCGGTGGTCGTAGGTGAAAAATTCCCACCACATATTCCTTCATGGAATTCCCTCATTAATTCTTGGGCTTTGTTTTCATCAACACATCTCAGTAATATACCATCATAGTTTCTTCTGAACAATATATCAACAATTAACACATATTGATTTTCCTTCATCTTCAATATTCTTGTCTCTTTATGGTTCATGGTGACTGGAAACTTCCTGGACCTCAAATAAAATACAATGTCTCCATTCAATTATGAATTGAAAATGGTTCTCCTATTGAAATTGAGAYCATTCCATCCATATAATCTCTATTTGCGATGAGCTATTTGAAATATAATTTGAGTTTTTCCTTCTTGATTTTATACCTCTCGATGACTTGATTAATTACCAAMTTAGATTTTCTAGTCACAATTAGATGTTTGATTTTCATTTCTTGTGAAAGAATCATTCCTTGGATGAAAGATTCATATTCTACCTCATTATTAGTACATGCAAATTCTAGTCTGATAGCATGTGGATGCATAATATTACTTGGAATTACAAGTAAAATTCCAACTCCACTCCCAGAGTTTGAACAAGCTCCATCGAATGACATCCTCCATTAACCTTCAAATGGGTACTCTTGATTCTTCGTATCTTTAAATTCCTATAGGATTTCACTATGTTCCATGTCTAGGATAGCATAATTTCCAATCTTGATTTCTATATAATCTTCCATTAACTCATTATCCTTCTTTTTGAAAGAGAAGGGTTTCTTAGGTTCACGGGGCACCTTAATCATTGCTCCTTCTTTGCGTGGAAGCATCATGCAACTTCCATTGTTCATTATATATCCCCCGATCATGGATGAACAATTTCTTCTGAGAACAAATCCATATGTTGGAGGAAGGTATACCACAATAATATTGAAAACTATAATAATATTGTGGGTCGTCGTGATCCAAGCATAAAATTCCTTGATTTCTCCCTAAGATGGAATTTTTCTAGAATCAATTGCATATATAGTTTCACCATTTTGTTAATACTTGGTATAGTGCATTCCCAATGCCTCCATGACTGCCAAAGGCATAATATTATGGTTGCGCAAGTGTCAACTAAACAATTATGAAGTGAAACATCAAGATTTTCAATCGAAATATAAAAAGGGGGAATTTTACCTCTCAGCTTGGCGGTTGATTGGTTCTGGATTTATTTCGGACTGGTAACAACAAATTCTTCTTTCTCAGACATATCATCCAATAATATCAAAATKTTTTCTCTTTGTTGRGGAATCTTCACCACTTCTGTAAAAGGAAGAGTTATCCTTAATTTACTTAAGTGTTCTACAACATTTTGTGTCATCTGAGTGGAGTTTGACATCAGGTGTTGCTTCTTATCTCCAATGTTATCCAACGTTTTCACATTTTCTCTTTTCTCAATCGTTTTTTCTTTATCTTTTTTGTTTTCCTTTCCTTTATTCTTGGATCTATTTACAAATCCTCTTATTTGGGCAACATTTTCTTATGAGTTGTGGTCATTTTCTCCTTCTTCAAATATATACATGGATGTCTCACATCTGTCCATCTTTACATTTTTATAACTTTCATCAGGTGAATAATAGTTCTCCTCCTCAACCATTTTCTCATTATATACATCATCTAGAACAATTTCATTGGGAGCAGGCTTCCTGGGAACCCTTGGTCTTTGCATATTATCCATGTTTTCAAACCACACTCTATTTTCTTGGGGAGGGTTCCTTCTTTTCTATGGGACCGACATTCCTGGATTTGCCACATAATTATCCCCCCTTCTTAGCTTGGTTTCTTGTGATGCAAAAAGGTCTATATTCACATCTGGATTGGTTCCCTTGAAAAATACTCCTCCGGTTGTTTGATTTTGGGTCAATTGTGGCTTGAAGTATTCGTTATTTATTGAACTAGAGGCCACTTGATTATCAATATTTAATCCTCCCAACTACCTTTGCACTTTTCCTAGTATAATGTTCGGGCCAACACTCGTTTCAATCATAATTTATTCCATCTCAGTGGATTTAGTCATTTCTTCCTCCAAGGTATCCATATGGGATGTTCTGATAGCGTATTTCACATTAGGGGGCATTGAATTCTTATAAAAATCAAGTACGATTGGGTCATTTGGTCTTTTATCTTCTAGAATCTTACTCAAGGTTTTATTGAACCTGATATTAAAATCTTGTATTATTTCATTCTTACTCAAACCAATCTGGGTGAAATCGGTGAGAAGGGTATGATAAGAAATTGAATGGGTGAACATAGTCAAGAACATGGCTTCAAGGTCATTAAATGAGCAAATTGATATAATTGATAATGCCGTATACCATTCATACGCTCTTCCTGTTAAGGTTTGAAGAAACAACCTTACCATCACATCGTCATACTCAACACGATGAAAATCACAAACATCAAGAAATAAGTGAAGGTGCCTCTTTATATTGATTGTTCCGTCTCCAGAAAATTTCTTTAAGGTACCCTTAGGGAGAACATAGAGATTGTGTTTCTCACCTAGAAGATTCAAAGGGGAATCTCTTATTCTTCTTTCATTTTATTTATTTATTGTAGGACCTCTTCCACCTCCTTGTCTCTCCTCATGTGGTTCCTATCGCGGCTGTTCATTTCTTTTCACCATATCTAGAGAGGTTCCAGAAATATGTTTTCCACTTTTTAGAATACAATGTTTCTTTCTTTTAATTCTGGTAATGGGTCCCTTGTATTCTTCCAATTTCAATCTCGACCTTGTCCTTGTGCTACTCTAGCTAGCCTTTGGTTTCTTTGGTCTCGTCGCTCATCTCTCCTTTGTCTCTGAAGGATTTCTCTTTCTTCTTCTCAGAATAAGATTTGTCATGAACTTTCTAACTCTTCTTGGGTCTCGATTGTCACTATTACCATATGGTATAACTGATGTAAGATGCTTCGTTCATTATTCAATCCAATTTCCAGGTGGGGTTGATTAGCCTGGTGAAAATTCATATATTTTTCAAAAATGCTAGACTAGGTTCCAAATTTCAGTTCATTCCCCAGTATGGTTGCCAAAAATGTTGATGCTTAAATTCGTTAGGATCAAAACAAAAACCTCATGACGATGAAAATCCCCATTCATTTTTATAGAGGAAGTACACCTCTTTACTTCAATATTTTCTTGGGACTCTAGATATTCAGAATATGGGACTTTGTAGAAGTTCATCGTGGTAATACAAGAAATATAAATATTGCAAGAAAGATAAAAAGAAATGCAAATGTTTTTTTTTTTTTTAAAGAAAGTTCTTGAAAAATGACCAGGAACCACACACTTCACAGATTTAAAAAAGATAGACAAAATCTACTAACATCCATCATAGTTAAACAAAAGATTTATGATCACATAAAATAAAAAGAATATGATTTGCATGCATAAGAGAACTTTAACAGAGTGGACACATGGGAAGCTCAAATAAATATAATGATAGATCAATCTCAAATACTTTATACTCAAAACTTAGGGTTACAAAGCACAGTCAAAACTGATCTTGAAATAAATCTCTTGAAATTTCTAAAAAATATATAGTCTGTTACATATTATTTGAAATGTAAAATGCATTTATCCTAAGGATTGGTACTCGGGCTCCCGCATACCATAAAACAAAAATAAATAAGAATTAATCTTGTAGAAGGAGGATGATGGGTGGTAAAAGAACAACAATACCTAGAAAGATTAAAAAGATAAGTTATCAGACTTTGGTTAAACCTTTCTAGTAAAAGAAGCGGAGTAACTACATGAAGGAAATGATAAACAAAGAAATACATGATCATCATAAAATTACTATGATGGTCTCTTGTGTATTTAATTTCTTGCTGGTGTCCTACTATTGTCTTCATTAATGATTACAGGAATTGTCTCAACTATTTCTTKCCCCTCATTGGTAAATTTGTTGATTTCTTTCTTGAATCATTCCTCAATATAATTTTTCATTGGTGCCACGTTTATCTCATGCCGGATTTTGATGTTGAATAACTTTCCCTTCAAGTCTCTTAAATCAAGGGAAATACCATGTAATGCTTCCTCAATATCTTTATTCTTCACGGAGTAGTCCACTATCCAATTGTCTATGTCGTCTTCATTATATTCAATTATACCATAAAACTTCTCCACTGATAACCCTTTAAAAATATCAACTTGTTCGTCAAACTGTTGCTTGGTTAGGAACATTGAGTTGAGGATTAATTTGGGGTCTTGTACTTATTTAGTACTTCTAGCTAGGTCTATCTCTGTGAGCCTTTCTGAACAATTCTTCCCTCTTTGATATAGCTTGGCTAAATGCTTGAACAATATTATTCAAACTTTTAATCTTTTCCTTCCAGCATGCGTTCCACTTTTAATCCAACTTGGGTAGAGAATATCGTCCACTCTTCTCCTTAGTTCCATCATGCTAGAGACTTTGTTTCCAAAGGGTAATACAACATCATTGTAAATATTCATGGAAGTCATGTTCCCTCGAGCCAAAAGAAACAATGTTTTTCGAAACTTCTTGTGCCTCTATGATCAATGCCATTCTTTTATTAATATTTCTTTCTACATAGATCTTGGCTTATGTAAGTAGGCGTGGATATCCTTTCAATTTAATAACGAGTGTGGTGGGTTTGACTATTGACAAAGGACTAGAAAGAAGTGGAAGACACATTAAGGCATCTTCCAATTTCTTGATCCTTTATTTCAACTTCGTGTTTTATTCTTCTAGTCCACTGATGGAATCATCGAGAGCATCCTCGGTTTCTCTATGAATTTTGGAAATTTGGGAAGGCTGCAAATCCTTTAGGTAAACCTCTGAAAGAGATTTTCCTTTATTATTTTTTATATCACCTTTTTCAATAATAAATTTATTAGATTCCTTGTCTAAGACAATGCTTTGGAAAGAAAATGAATCTTCTCCACTGATAGTCTCATTCTCAATGATCTCTAATGATGAATTTTGATGGGACGTATTTCCCGACTGATCAATTGTGGGATAAAAATTCTCGATATCCTCCTTGAGCTCCATGTCTTCAAGAGAGAAGTTGTTGATGTCATTTTCTATACGATGGTCTTCTTCCTCTTGAAGAATAGTCTTTCTCTTCTTTCTCAGAGGGAGCTTGTGTGAGCTCTCAATTTTTCTAGGGGGGGATTTGTTTCTCCTCCGCCACTTGAACTGCTGTTTGTAACTTTCCTAGTTGGGTGGGTCATTGGAGAATTGCTTTGATATGTAGTAATTTTAGGAGTAACAACTCGAGACTAGGTTCTCTTCTCACTGGGACCTTTTCCTTTCTGCTTGTAAAACTGATTAGTACTAAGTATTGTTTTCAAGTCGCCAACATTGTGAGTAGGAGCACTTAAGTTGTTATCTTCTTCTTCACTCAAAATAATATGAATGAATGGGTTCTTAAATCCTAGTGACAACATATGTTCCACAAAAATTCTATTAGGGTCAAACCCATTTATCCTTTCATCATACTTCAGATTTGCATTGTGGAAGTGATTTGGATGAGGATCAAAATGATGGTAAGACATACTTTGACTAAAGGATCAAGTTAGCCGAAGGTAGTCATGCACATTTCACAATTTGATGGATTTGTAAACTCAAAAGAGGAAAGAAAAGGTGATAATCACTCAAATTCAATCAATCAAATTCAAAATCAAGTTCAAAGGACTCTAATGCAAAGAGATGAGTCAAGAATCACAAAAAACAGAGGCAAAATGAGCTCAAAATTGACCCAGGAAGGAGATCAATGATCCTATAATAATGTAGACACAACATTGAAAAGAGGTCAATGCCCCTTAAAACACTGAGATAAAGCATTGATAAGGGTTTTCAATGCTCTGCATGCCACTATAAGGGAGTGCTGAATCCTAGAAGTGGTAAAAAAACATAATTTTTTTCCGAGAATCAACAAAGATCAAGAAGAGTTCAAGCATAAAAAAAAAGACTAGGGATTATTTTTACCTTCTCATGATAAGTGCTTATCTTGCACAATGACTAGGGATTATGAAAAAATTTCTTCCATGGTGTGAAAGTTGCAACACTTAATAAAGTGCATGCGAGACTTAGTAAGGTGCATATGACACTTAATAAGGTGCACACAACACTTGATAAAATGCATGTGACACTTATTAAGGTGCATACAATACTTGATAACATGCATGCGAAACTTAGTAAGGTGCATATGACACTTACAAGACTTAAGTGCGAGATTTAGTGGTGTGACATTTAGGTGTGTAATAATCGTCATCTACAAATTTTCTATCAATGTCCCTAGAATGAGTGTAAATAGTGATCTACAGATGGATG
>JASDQU010235882.1:6155-23130 GCA_032191745.1 Picea mariana
TAAATGTATTTTTTTCATGGTATTATGTATTATCTTGTGTTTGGAGTGATAAATTGATATTTTTAAAGCAAGTATTTAAGGATTGATTTTATGGTTTTGTTTACAATAATGATGATTCCTTTTACCACTTTGAAAACATATGTCATTTTAATACCTCAATTTTAGAATGTGTGCTACCGGTACCAGTGCTTTTCATTTTGATGGTTGATTTTGAGGTTTTAATTTTAATGGAACCAATTGCTAAAATTATGATTTCAAATTATTCTTAATTTTAATGTTTTGAAAAAAACATTTTGCTTTATGTAACATCATTTTTTTTATTTAGGTGTTGATTTTAAGCTTTTTTATTAACTATTGTATGAGTTTTGAAGGCCTTGCTTGAAAAACGTCGTAATTTTAACCCTAATTGAAAAAACAATGTTATGGGTAGCACCACTTTTTGATTTGGGGATTGATTTTCATGTTTTTTATATGCAAAAATATGGGTTTTGGGGGCTAGAGTTATCGTTTTGAGGTCACAGTTCTCGTTAAGTCAGTAACTTTGTTTACCGAGGTCCACCCCTTCAAGCAACTTGTTTTTTGTACGATGATTTTCTCATATTCTAATTTTTCGTCATTCGAACTTCAGTAACTAGCTCGATGACGAGCCAAATAATAGTAGTGAGGGCCTGTTGGCACTAAAATTTTTGGATCCAATTTTGCATGCATGCACAAATAAAGTTGTGTGTGTCCATTCCATAGTTTTGTGTGCACTGAAGGAAATGGGTGAGGAATTCCATAGAGTGCACAACGAACCGAGCTTTGTCAGCTATGCACCAAGTAGAAATACTACTAAGTGTGCATCGGTCTGAGTTTTGTCAATTGCATTGGAAACCAAGGAGATGCTCGTAAGAATCAAGAAAAGAATCACAGGGAAATATCTCTGAAAGATTATTTCTCATAGCATATGAAGACATGGGGCAGACACAAGATGAGCTAGCCAGGTAGTTAAGAATGCCCATGATGCAGAGAGTCTAAGTGGAGTGCTAGCAGGCACCAAAAGCGCGTGAGGCAGTTGGATTAGACAAGCAAGTGGAGCAGAGAAGAAAGAGAAAACACTTTGTAGCAACGGAAGATATAAAAAGGAGATCTAAGCTCAGCAGAAGAGTTAGCTAGCTAGTGTGTGAAACAATCGATTTGATATTGGTCTCGAACTCACTCTAAGCATGTTGTAGTTATGTGTCATTTTGAATATATTCTTGTGTCTTTGTTCTATCTGAATCCTAAGGCAAGGTGCATGGAGCATTTTGTTGTATTCCCATTGTTCTACATAGCAATGATATGAAGTTATATGGATGTCCTAAGCATCTATTTAGTGCATTGTATATCTCTGTGTGATGCAATGCTCCCAACAATACAGATATGGCAGTTTTGATAAATTATGTGTCTATTATGAATGAGCTAAATATGTGTGTGTATTGTTTTAATTCTTAGTACTAAAAATAGTTTGTTAGACATTATTTCCATGGATGTCAATAGCAGTAGTGTTTCATATGTTTAATCCTCCATCCCTGACACAAGACCTTATGGTCTTTTTTATCCTCTTTGCATCTCAGGTGAGACCTAGATTGATATGTTAGTGCTTAGGGATTTTTTTGGACACGCTCTAGACGAACCTTGGGTCTAAAACTCCCCAATGTTAAGAAGGTCGTTATGCACACAAGCATGGACTGAAAATAATGACACAACACCTAATTAATGGTTCATTGCTAGGAAGTTTGACATTCCCACTTAGCGGGAAGCTCGACATTCCCACTTAGCAGGAAGTTCGACGTTCCGAGCCTCCTCCCCAACTGTCATCCCACTTTAGTCACACATGTAGACAGGATCACGAGATATCCCTATCGCATCCCAACATATGAAAGCATGAATAACCATGTATCATAAGTATTATATCTGGGCTTTGAAGACAACTTCATGGGAGTCTTAGATGGATTTCTTGGCGGATACATTTATCCACAAGGCATATCATCAAGAAAGAAAATTGACATTAGGATCTCTCCAACTGTACCCTTCCACCGCCATCTTCAAATCAATTGTTGGCCTATCACCTCCAACCATTCATCTTACTCACCACCCCTATCTCCCTTTTCTCCATGATATAAATACTTTCTCTCCTCTCACAAGTCCTTGGAGAAAAGTTTCCACATCCCATTCTTAGTCTCTCTTTCCCATCACCCCAAGTTATACTCCCCCCTTCTTCACTACTTTCATGGCCCGATTCCGCCCCCAATCCGAGATGTGTGCTTCCCTGCCTCATCAATACTCTCCCATTCCCACACTCTAGTTCTTCTTAATATTAACCTTGTATCAACAATTTTTAGGTCAAAATTCCATTCTACTAACTTACCTGCTCTCTCACTGTTAAGTGTTGCCATGCTTTATTCCCTTTGTTGATTGGGAGGGGCCATTTATCTAACCTGCATCATGCTTTATCCCCTTTGTTGATGCAGAAGAGATTCCTCTTTCACCATCAATAAACTTCATCCTTCTACACCTTTGAGGCTTGCGCATATGCACAGACCCATTTTGAAGCTCCCTTCTCTCACCTCATCCCATCTACCCACATCCTCCTCCAATAGAACGACCAGGCCCACCAGCTTGACCTAGCCACCCTAGTCTCAACAAACATGCATACATGTATACTCTCTTTGGGTGTCTTCTTAATTCTTTTTTTTTCTCAGTTCTTGGTCATGGGCCTCAAGAAAATCCTCTATTCCCCTCCATAGACACCAACAAAGGTTCTAGAGAGAGCATTTGGCCACATGCACTCCAACTCCATCTTTCACGATACGACCTTCCTCTGTATTTCGCATACCTAAGTTGATTTTCCCCTACAACCTACATTGATGATTTTCTCTTACTCAAGTTTATCCCTTAAATCAACTTGTTTTTTCGTACTATGATTTGATCTTACCATAATTTTCCATCATCTGAACTTCAAAAAATGTCTCAAGGACGAGCCGGATAATAGTGGTGGGGCTTGTTGGCATCCAAATTTTCAGATCTAGTTTTGCACGCATGCACAAATGAAGATGTGCACATTCATTCCATAGTTTTGTGTGCACCGAAGGAAATGTGTTAAGAATGCCATATATTGCACAACGAACTGAGTTTTTTTGGATGCATCGAAAACCAACAATATTCCCACCAGAAAGACTACCAAGTGTGCATTGGTCTGAGTTTTGTTATTTGCATCGGAAAGCAGCAAGATTCCCACCAGAATAATAATAAAAAAAAAATCACTAGGAAATATCTTGGAATGAGTATTTCCCACAACATATGTAGACGTGGGGAAGCCATAATATGAGTTGGCCAGGTAGTTAATATTTCCTCTAATGCAAAGAGTTTACGTGGAGCACTGGCAGGCCCCAGAAACATGCAAGGTAGTTGGATTAGACAAGTGAGTGGAGCATAGCAGAAAGAGATAGCACTCTCCAACAACGAAATATATAAAAAGGAGATCTAATCTTAGAACAAGAGTTATCTAGTTAGTGTGTGAAACAGTTGATTGGCTATCAATCTCGAGCTCAATCTGAGCATGTTGTAGTCCTGTGATGTTTTGAATATATTTATGTGTCTTTGTTCTCTCTAAATCCTAAGGCAAGGTGCATGGCACATTCTGTTGTATTCCCATTGTTTTACATAGTAATAATATGAATTTCCATGGTTGTCCTAAGTAGTTGTTCAGTGCACTGGATATATCTGTGTGATGGAATTCTCCCAATGATAAATATATGGCAATTCTGATCTATTTTGTGTCTATTATGAATGAGCTAAATATGTGTGTGTATTGTTTTAATTCTCAGTCCTAAAAATAGTATGTTAGACATGAGTTCCATGAATGCCAATAGTAGTAGTGTTGCATATCTTTAATCCTCCATCCCTGACACGATACCTTATGGTATTTGTGATTCTCTCTGCATCTCGAGTGAGACCTTCATTGGCCTTGGTCGAGGATTGATATGCTAATGATTAGGGGGTTTTGTTGGACATGCTTTGGATGAATCCTGGGTCTAAATATTCTCAGTGTTAAGAAGGTCGATACACACACAAGCATGAACTGAAAACAATGACACAATACCCAAAAAATGGTTATGTTGTTGGGAAGTTTGAGGTTCCCACTTAGCGGGAATTTCGATGTTCCTAGCCTCCTCCCCAACTGTCATCCCACTTTAGTCACACATGTAGATAGGATCATGAGATATCCCTCTCGCATTCCAAGCATATGAAAGCATGATTAACCCTATACCACAAGTACTATATCTGGGCTCTGACGATAACTTCATGCGAGTCTCGGGCGGATTTCCTTAAAGAAACATTTATCCACGTGGCATATCATCAAGATAGAAAAATCGACATTGAGATCTCTCGAGATGCACCCTTCTTCTGGCATCTTTGAAGCAATTGTTGGCCTATCAGCTTCAGCCATTCATCTTACTCACCCCCTCTGTCTCCCTTGTTTACATGATATAAATACTTGCTCTCCCCTCACAATTCCTTGGATAAAATTATCCATATTCCATTCTTAGTCTCTCTTTCCCATCACCCCCAATTCTACTTCCCCCTTCGTCACTACTTTCATGGCTCAATTTCTCCCCCATTTCGGGACGTGTGCTTCCCTGCCTCATCAATACCGTCCCATTCCAAAACTCTAGTTCCTCTCAATATTAACACTATATCAACAATTGTTAGGTTGAACCTCCAATATACTAATTTAATTGCTCTCTCACTGCTAAGTGTCGCCACACTTTATCCCCTTTGTTGATTGGGAGGGCCCATTTGTCTAACCTACACCATGATTTATTCCCTTTGTTGATGTAGAAGGGATTCCTCTTTCACCATCAATACACTTTCTCCCTCTACACCTTTGAGGCTTGTGCATATGCACAGACCCATTTCCAATCCCCCTTCTCTCACCTCATCCCATCTACCCATATCATCCTCAGGTAGAATAGCTAGGCCCACCAACTCGACCTGGCCAACCTACTCTCAACTGACAAGCAGACATGGATACTCTCTTTGAGCGATGTCTTTGGATACCATGTTTTTATGTGCTTGGTGCTTGGTTGTGGGCCTCAAGAAAATCCTATATTCCCCTCCATAGACGCTATTGAAAGTTCCAGAGAGATCATTTGACTACATGCACTCAAACTCCATCTTTCACGATATGGCATGCCTCTGTAATTAGTGGACCATGTCGAATTGCCCCTATAGCATACATTGATGATTTTTTCTTACTCTGGTCCAACCCTTCAAGAAAATTTTTTTTTTTTACGATGATTTTCTCTTTCTCTAATTTTTCATCATCTGAACTTCAACAACTGGCTCAAGGATGAGCCAGATAATAGTGGTGGGGGTCTGTTGGCACCCAAAGTTTTTGATCCAGTTTTGCACACACTCACAAATGAAGGTGTGCATGTTCATTCCATAGTTTTGCATGCACCAAGGGAAATGCACAAGGAATTCCATATAGTGTGCAACAAATCGGGTTTTGGCAGCAGTGCACCCAGTAAAAATACTACCAAGTGTGCATTGTTCCGATTTTTTTCAGTTTCGACGAAAACAAAAAAGATGCCTACCAGAATCAAGAAAATAATCACCAAGAAATCTCTTGAAATGATTATTTCCCACAACATATGAAGATGTGGGGCAGCCAAAAGATGAGTTTTCTAGGCAGTTAATATTTCCCTTGATGTAGAGAGTCGGCATGGAGCTTGTTGGATTACTGAGAGGGGGGGTGAATCAGTAATGAGTAATAATTTTCTTTAACTACAGTTTATTCTTCAACAATATTTAGCAATTTATCTTTGACATTCAATAGATCATCAGTAGTATAAACATAAACAACATCACAGAACTATTTTATTATATATTTATCAAAATAAAACATCCATTGGAAGCACCAACTTTCGATTCTCCAGCGACAACTGGAAGGAAGCTCCAACCCCCTATTCTCAGGCTCTAACCTAAAGGAATCTACAACTCCCTGGTCTATGGATCCAACTAGAAGGAGGTCACAACCCCCTAGGTTCTCTAGCTACAACCAGAAGGTGGCTACAACCACATTTCCTTGCCCCGTCCAACTGCCCTAAAATATAAGTGCCAAATGTAGATGACATGTCACTGTCATTGAATAACTTGTAGTTGTCATTGTCACAACTTGTTACTATCAATATTGTCATTGAATTCCTATCACAACATGTACCATTCTTCTTCAAAACTTCTCTATAGATCCACGACCTGTCTATACTGCAGCACGCGGATGTTCGTGGCTTCTTTCAATGAAACTTGTGGACTACCACAAAGCTCATCCAATTTCTCTGTCACTGTATCTGTCACTCTGCCAATGTCATTGTCACACTGTCTCATCAAATTATATATGATCATCAACCAACTAAACATGTGTCGTACCATGCATCAAATTTATACCAGTATACATAGTCTCGTGCATCAATCATGAACCAAAATATACATCAACAATGAATAGTAAATCATGAACTAGAGCATCAACCATTTACAACATGTGCCATATACCATACCATCAACCATATGCAGATATATACCATTTCATCAATGAAACATCTCAAAGAACTGATGCATTTCCCTCATGCATATGCCACTATACAATATGAATATACCTCAACTCATAGATATGAACTAGAATACCATGTGATACACTGAACCAGATATAGGAATACTCCTCACTCTGCCAAGCAACCAAGATATACCATATCCAAATACCAAACCAACCATACCAAGTATGTCTCAATCATACACCATATCACGACAATAAGTAACCATCAAAACAAGTATATAACCATACCAATATCTCTAAAGCTAACATGAAACAGTAAGATGATGACTCGTAGACTTCCTTCATACTTTTAGGGACCTGGTACCAACATCTACTCAAAATTTCATTATATTTTCACAGATACTTGACCTTATTTTCTGCAGCTCGTTGATATCCATGATTTCCTTGACTACAACCCATGGATATTTGTTATTTCCTTCACTACATATTGCATATAGCTGTGCCCTTCTAACCTACAACCCACAGATACCTCATAAATTAGGGTTTGTTGCAACCCCAAGACTTTTTCCTTCGACCTTCCTTTGCTACCTCAAAAAAATGGTGTCTCAACCTTAGCAAAAGATCACTAGTTCATACGATAGATAATCAATAAATGAGTGTGTGAGTATACTTGTAAATGAATCCTTAAGGTGTTTATATAATCGTGCTAGGTAAATCATCTCCTTAATTTAGGGATTCTATGGTTTCCTTGTTACAACTTTACCCCTTTGACCAAGACTTATAACAAACAAGGGGTTTCTTGTCCACTCTTCGAGGCGTCCAACTTTACAAGACCATATCTCCCTAACCGTGAGGAACTACATGGCGTTCCACATATCACTAGAAATGATACAATGAGTATTATCCATCCATGAATGAGTTATCTTCATTCACTCCATCCTTCATGATCAAATTCCATGATCAACTACACGATCCTTAACCATACTTAGGGGTTTCCTCGTAGACTTCTTCAAAGCATCTTCCTGTGAGGGCCATTCTTAGAGCTACACCATAAGGGGACCACTTTGAATACTTCTCTAAATATACCCATCACATCATTTGACATCAATCCAATATTCATTGACATCAATAACAACCAACTATCCAACAGAGCGTTGGAAGACACTAGAAGCATACGAGGTAGTTGAATCAAATAAGAGAGTGAAGCAGAGAAGAAAGAGACAACAATTTGCAGGGATGAAAGATATAAAAAGGAGCTCTAAGCTCAGAACAAGAGTTAGCTAGTTAGTGTGTGAAATAGTCGATTGGCTATCAGTCTCAAGCTCACTCTAATCTTGTTGTAGTTCTGTGATGTTTTGAATATATTCATGTGTCTTTGTTTTGTTTGAATCATAAGGCAAGGCACATGGTACATTTTTGTTATATTCTCATTGTTTTACATCGTAATGATATGAAGTTCTATGGTTGTCCTAAGCAGCTATTCAGTGCAATGTATATCTCTATGTGATGGAATGCTCCCAATAATAAAGATATGAAAGTTTTGATATATTCTTTGTCTATTATGAATGAGTTGAATATGTGTGTGTATTATTTTAATTCTTATTCCTAAAAATATTCCATCAGACATGAGTCCCATGGATGCCAATAGCAGTAGTGTTTCATATGTTTAATCCTCCATCCCCGACACAAGACCTTATGGTCTCTATGATCCTCTCTGCATCTCAAGTGAGACCTTCCTCAACCTTGGTCGAGGATTGATATGTTGATTCTTAGGGGTTTTTGTTTTTAATGCTTTGGACGAACCCTCGGTCTAAAAATACCCAGTGTTAAGAAGGTTGGTACACGTGCAAGCATGGACTGAAAACAATGACACAACACCCAACACAAAGGAAAATTGGAGTAACAAATATACTATGTATGACTCCAATGACAACTAATTAGTGATGTATAGAATACAAAACACATGACAACGTGGTTGTGATGTTGGATTTAGATCGGGATAGTAATATTCTTTTATCAATTGAAGTTTGGTGTAGTTTATCTTTAAAACATCTTTATAGCAACAAAAGATTAGAATGTTGTTATTCTATGAAATTTTGGAATGTAATGAGAGTTTGATTAATAACCCTTAATAATATTCTTGTGTTTAACCGTTTCAAATTGTATACAGTTGGTCTAGTAGGCCTCCCTAATTAACTGCATGCCTATTTGGATCCTAAATTCCACGGAACACAAATTCTTATAAGTTATGTTGCCTCTCGATACTATGACATTACCTCACTCTCTTTATTTACAAATATCCTAGAATGTCTTTTGAGAGTTTAATTTTTCTAGAAATTTTTAGTTTTAAAATATTTTTTTGTCATTCCCTTTTCCCACCCATATAAATTTGGGATAGATTCAATTGCTTCCTAAAACCCATCCTAGTGTCCCAAAATCTCCTCAAGACAACTTAGGTTATAGATTTGGTGAAAAACCACATGGAAATACAAGCAATTAATCACTCACAAGCACATGTTGATACCTTGTTTATTGTTTTAGAACATATAGGTAACTATAATTTTAAAAATGACAAAGCGGTACCAAAGCCATTATTCTATAAAAATTATTCATATTAAGACCAAGCATCTGGCAATAGAATGAGAGTCTTTTAAATTAATATTTCTTCATAATAGCACAAGTCTTCTAAATTATGGAAAAATAAGTTTAGTTTTTAGTCAATAAAGCTAAAGGTTCGATGGTTACTCCATGCTTATTAAACACCCAAAGCAAAGTAAAAATTGATGCAACAAAACCAATCATTCTTTTAAAAAATAGTTAAATGTTTGCATGAGAAAGTAATACAAGTAATCCATTTTCTGAAACTATGCTTGATGCATGCAAGAATACCATAAATCAAAGCATGAATGACCAATTCTATCATGTATTTTACAAGATTGAGGGGATCATAAATGTCAAAGAGCAAGAAAAGCGATACTTTAGTATACTAAGTGAGGGACACATCATGGATGATAGGACTCCTACACATAAACAAGAAACATTTTATCTCCATTGCTTCAATTCAACTCTATATACATCCCAACCTCCTTGAGGTTCCTTTCTCTTCAATGATTCCACGACCTTAGATGGTCAAAACACTATGATTTGTTTTTCAAAAAACTATGACGCCCATAAATAGTTTCCTACCTTAACAACATACAGAGATCTGTTAAGACTTAATTAGTGGCACATTACCCCTTAATTGGGGCATATTACATTATTATTGTTATTTTATTTATGTCGGATTGGGTCCATTAGTTGTAATTGTACCTCTCAGTCTCTTATATATATACCAAGGATACATTTTTCATTTGGAATCATCTTGTATTTGTGAATTCATGTGATGTATAAGGAGGTTTCCCCCTCAAAGAGATGTATTATTTGAATTTATCTCTTTTTCAAGGCGTGTAGTACTTATTCTGAGGTTTTTATGCTATTTTGATATTTGGTTCTTAACATTTGGTATCAGAGCTAGACAATCCTCAAGACTGGCTTCTTCAAAACAAGTCTTCTTGGAATTTTTGCTACAACTTTGTTTCTGGAAGATTTCTAGATCTAGAATTTATTTGGTTTAGAGGAGACATATATAGCTAACGTGGGTCCAAATTTCAAATCTTGATTTTCTATATTTTTGGAGATACACTCTGTTCAAGTTAGGGTTTTTTACTAGTCTTGAAACTAGTTTGAAACAAGTCTTCTTGGAATTTTCGTTCCTAATTTTTTTGGCTTGGTTTCAGGTTCTAAAATTTTTACGGTATGAAGGAAAAATAGTGAGGTATCCAGTGTAAAATTTTCATCCCTTTATTTTATGTACTTTGAAAGTTATTCTCTGAGGAAATTAGGGTTTTTGGTTGATCCATATTTTAGTCTAAAACATGTGTTCTTGGGAAAACTATTATATATGAAGATACAGACATACAAATTGAGTGAGACCTATTCCATTGGTTAGGGTATGGACTAAATTTTTATTGGTGCAAATTTAAATTTCTGAAGTAAATAAAGTGACGTGCGGCAGGCCGTACAATTTCTCTCTCTTGAAAGGGAAAAAATCAGCACATCCTAGGAAAGTTATCATAAAATTCTCTTGAATAATCAAATCTTGGTATAAACTGTGGGGTTGGAAATAAGACACATCATGCTACCTCATGTCAAAATTTTATATTTAGAAGGGCCACAATTGCAGAGATACATCAAAAGAAAGGTCAACTAGAAGAATAATCTCCAAATCAGGGTTTTTAAAGGTGCATTTTTTTTTGGAAATTTGCATATCTTTCTACTAGAAGATTCAATTGGAGTGGTTCAAAAAGTGGAATAAAGTGGGATAAAAGGATTATCACATAAATTTGGGAGAATCTTAGGGTTTTTTAGGTTCATACATATTCTGATGTCTTTAAACGTAGGAGTTGTCATTACTTGTCAGCGCTACAACCTGGGGATAGTGTGGTTCTTCTACGTACCTAGAGTATATCGGAAGGACCATTTCAAACGGTTGAAAATTAGAAATAAATACTATGGATTTGATCACCCACATACCTGGCGTATATCAGGAGACCCCCTACAATCTTGAGATCGACCGAGTAAACCATTTGGTCATCTTGTTGCTATAGTACATCGAGAACAACACTCGAGGAGATCACTCTCTAGTACCTGGGTAGTCAAATAGTATGACTAAGGGCATGGTCAAGCCTCCTTGGTTATTTCCCTGAGATATTGGGCCAAGTACTATTGTTGTACCCCACACATATATCAGAGAGGTATAACACCTAATACTCCTTTGTCTGTGAGGACATCTGCCTAAGACAATTAAGAATTCCTACCCTGCAATGATACTTGGCCAACATGCCACCAAAAAGGGGAAATTATACACCAAATAAGTCATCATACATTCCTACTTTGACTGTTGATGAAGGTGAAGAAATGCACAAAGGCATAGATGATTTACAAAATAAGGCAGTAACAAAAGATGAACTACAAAGGATGATGGATTCAACTGAAGCTAAGCTAGAAGTGATGATGGATACTAAGATGGATGGATTAAAAGAGGAGATCATGGAAGGGTTGAAAATTTTTCTAATAGAGAGGCCACTTTAAAGTGACAATCTATCCCATGAAATTCATGATGAGGACACCCGGAATATGAATCAAGACTGGAGAAACTCCAGATTTGGGTTGAAGACCAACCACTTTCCTGAGAAATATATGAGGAAGTTTGATGGCAAGGATCCAATCACATGGATACTCCATATGGAGCAGATATTTGATCTACATGATGTGCCTCACACACAAAAGGTACGCATTGCATCCTTATATTTAGAACCTAATCAATATAGTGGCATCGATGGCTTTGTTCTCGCAAATCACTTGCACTTGGACAATTTTCACGGAAGAAATGATAGCACACTATGAGGATAAAATGAGAAATACCTTCTTCAACCAATTGATAAATATCAAGCAAAAGGGTTCAGTTGCAGAGCACATTGAGAACTTGAGCACTTGGACAATTTTTTTTTTTTTTTAAAAACAGACGCCCACAAATAGTTTCCTACCTTAACAACATACAAAGATCTATTAAGACTTAATTAGTGGCACATTATCCCTTAATTGGGGCATATTACATTATTATTGTTATTTTATTTATGTCGGATTGGGTCCATTAGTTGTAATTGTACCTCTTAGTCTCTTATATATACCAAGGATACCTTTTTCATTTGAAATCATCTTGTATTTGTGAATTCATGTGATGTATAAGGAGGTTTCCCCCTCGAAGAGATGTATTATTTGAATTTATCTCTTTTTCAAGGCGTGTAGTACTTATTATGAGGTTTTTATGTTATTTTGATATTTGGTTCTTAACATTTGGTATCAGAGCTAGACAATACTCAGGACTGGCTTCTTCAAAACAAGTCTTCTTGGAATTTTTGCTACAACTTTGTTTCTGGAAAATTTATAGATCTAGAATTTATTTTGTGTAGAGGAGACATATATAGCTAACGTGGGTCCAAATTTCAAATCTTGATTTTCTATATTTTTGGAGATACATTCTATGCAAGTTAGGGTTTTTTACTAGTCTTGAAACTAGTCTGAAACAAGTCTTCTCGAAATTTTCATTCCCAATTTTTTCGGTTTGGTTTCAGGTTCTAAAATTTTTACGATATGAAGAAAAAATAGTGAGGTATCCAGTGTAAAAGTTTCATCGCTTTATTTTATGTACTATGAAAGTTATTCTTTGAGGAAATTAGGGTTTTTGGTTGATCCAGATTTCAGTCTAAAACATGTGTTCTTGGGAAAACTACTATATATGAAGCTACAAACATACAAATTGAGTGAGACCTATTTTATTGGTTAGGGTATGGACTAATTTTTATTGGTGCAAATTTAAATTTATGAAGTAAAGAAAGTGACACGTGGTAGGCAGTACAATTTCACTCTCTTGAAAGGGAAAAAATCAGCACATCCTGGGAAAGTTATCATAAAATTCTCTTGAAGAATCCAAACTTGGTATAACCTGTGGGATTGGAAATAAGACACATCATGCTACCTCAGGTCAAAATTTTAGATTCAGAAGGGCCGTAATTGCAGAGCTACATCAGAAGAAAGGTCAACTAGAAGAATAATCTCCAAATCAGGGTTTTTAAAGGTGCATTTTTTTTTTGGAAATTTGCATATATTTTGACTAGAAGATTCAATTGGGGTGGTTCAAAAAGTGGAATAAGTGGGATAAAAGAATTATCACATAAATTTGGGAGAATCTTAGGGTTTTTTAGGTTCGTACATATTCTAACGTCTCTAAACGTAGGAATTTCCATTACTTTTCAGCGCTGCAACTCGGGGATAGTGTGGTTCTTCCATGTACCTAGAGTATATCGGAAGGACTATTTCGAACGGTTGCACATTAGAAATAAATACTATGGATTTGATCTCCCACATACCTGGCATATATCGAGAGACCCCCTAAAATCCTAAGACCGACCGAATAAACCATTTGGTCATCTTGTTGCTATAGTACACCGAGAAAAACACTTGGGGAGATCACTCTCTAGTACCTGGGTAGTCATATAGTATGACTAAGAGAATGGTCAAGCCTCCTTATTTATTTCCCTGAGATATTGGGCCAAGAACTATTGTTGTACCCTACACATATATCAGAGAGGTATAACACCCGATACTCATTTGTCTGTGAGGACATCTACCTAAGCCAATTAGGAATTCCTACCGTGCAATGATACTTGGCCAACATGCCACCAAGAAAGGAAAATTCTACACCAAATAAGCCATCATACAGTCCTACTTGGACTCTTGATGAAGGTGAAGAAATGCACAAAGGCATAGATGATTTACAAAATAAGGCAGTAACAAAAGATGAACTACAAAGGATGATGGATTCAACTGAAGTTAAGTTGGAAGCGATGATCGATACTAAGATGGATGTATTAAAAAAGGAGATCATGGAAGGGTTGAAAATTTTTCTAATAGAGAGGCCACTTGAAAGTGACAATGTATCCCATAAAATTCATGATGAGGACACACGAAAGATGAATCAAGACTGGAGAAACTCTAGATTTGGGTTGAAGACCAACCACTTTCCTGAGAAATATATGAGGAAGTTGATGTCAAGAATCCAATCGCATGGATACTCCAGATGGAGCATATCTTTGATCTACATGATGTGCCTCACACACAAAAGGTACGCATTACATCCTTATATTTAGAACCTAATCAATTTACATGGCATCGATGGCTTTGTTCTCGCAAATCACTTGTCACTTGGAAAATTTTCATGGAATAAATGATAGCATGCTATGAGGATACAATGAGCAATACCTTCTTCAACCAATTGATAAATCTCAAGCAAAAGGGTTCAGTTGCAAAGAACATTGACAACTTCCAAAGATTGAATATAAAGGTAACATATATTCCAGATGAGCACCTTATTGATGTCTTCATCGAAACTTTAAAGGATAATATTCAACATGAGGTTCTCCTTTGGGAACCCAAATCATTGGAGAATGCGTTTAGGGTGGCGAGAAATGTTGAAAGTAAAAATATAGCTATGGATACTAGAAGGACCACCCCTAACATCTATCAAGAGAATAATGTTCCTTCTTCTAAACCACCTCAACCTACAAGGTTGATACCTCAACAATTGGAGGAAATAAAAGAAAAAGTTTTATGATTTAATTGTGACAACAAGTATATTAAGGGACATAAGTGTGGTGAGAAGAAATTTTTCTACATAGATTGTGAAGAGGAAGGAGAACAAGAACAAGAATAAGAACCATCTCAATATGAGCATGCAGAAGAGACTTCTTCTGAAGAGATTGCTCCAACCATATCATGTCATGAATTGGCTGGAATTAGCACTCCTCAAACCCTCAAGATCAAAGGATATATCAAAAAGAAAAAGGTAATAGTGCTAATTGATTCTGGTAGTACTCATAATTTCATTCATTGTAAATTAGCCAAAGCTCTCAATTGCTTTATATATCCAGCACCATATTTTCAAGTAATGATTGCAGATGGAGGAACTATCAATTGCTCAGTAAAATTCCATAAGATCAATCTTACTATGGGGGAATATGTAATGAATAGTCCAATGATTGTTATACTCATGGGTGTTGTTGATATCGTACTAGGGGTCCAATGGTTACAATCATTGGAAACAGTGGATTTTAATTTTCAAGAACTTTTCATGAAATTTTAATTAGAAGGAAAGGAATTTGAGTTAAGGGGTATCACAAGGAAACCTAGTAAGGCAGTAAGCTATAATGGCATGACAAAATTATTGAACAAGGGGCATGAAGGTGTAATTGTACAACTATGTTCACTAGATGTTCAAACATCTAAGCAATCTATTCCCCTAGATATCCAAGGGATCATTGATAATCATTCCAAAGTATTTGAAGATATTCCCATAGGTCTTCCACCCACTTAAGATCATGATCATGCTATTCACTTAATTCCTGGGAGTGTTCCTCCTAACATCAGGCCTTACAGATACCCTTATGCCCAAAAGAGTGAAATTGAGCGTATGGTTGAAGAAATGTTAGAGGTTGGCATTATTAGACCTAGCCAAAGTTCTTACTCTGCACCGGTGGTAATAATACTCAAGAAAGAGAGCCCATGGTGTATGTATCCAGATTATAGAGAGTTCAACAAGATCACCATTAAAGATAAGTTTCCCATTCTCATCATTGATGAATTGTTAGATGAACTAAATGGAACAATCTACTTCACAAATTTGTATCTTTGTTCAAGGTATCATCAGATTAAAATGAAGGAAGAAGATATCCCAAAAACAACATTCATAACTCATGAAGGCCATTATGAATTTTTGGTCATGCCTTTTAGCCTTACGAATTCACCTTCCACATTCCAAGGGTTGATGAATTCCATTTTCAAGCCCTTCCTTCAAAAATTTTTGTTAGTATTTTTTGATGATATACTAATCTATAACAATTCTTGGGAAGATCATGTTCGACATGTTGACAGGGTGCTACAACTACTAAAGGAGCAACAACTATATTCCAAACAGTCCAAATGTTTCTTTGGGGTGAAGGAGGTAGAGTATTTGGGTCATATTGTATCTAATGAAGGTGTCAAGGTAGACCCTAACAAAATTAAAGCCATGATGGACTAGCCGATTCCCAAAACATTGAAAACTCTTAGAGGATTTTTGGGTTTGACGGGTTGATAGTTTAGTATACCAAGTGAAGGGACACATCATGGATAATAGGAATCCTACACATAAACAAGAAACATTTTATCTCCATAGTACTCATTGCTTCAATACAATTCTATATGCATCCCAACCTCCTTGAGGTTCCTTTCACTTCAATGATTCTACGACCTTAGATAGTCAAAACACTATGATTTAAATTTCAAAAAACAATGATACCCAAAAATAAATTCCTACCTTAACAACAACATACATAGATCC
This sequence comes from Picea mariana, assembly GCA_032191745.1. Classification (NCBI taxonomy): domain Eukaryota; kingdom Viridiplantae; phylum Streptophyta; class Pinopsida; order Pinales; family Pinaceae; genus Picea; species Picea mariana. The sequence continues at coordinate 22,709 of JASDQU010235882.1, forward strand.
AAATTTAACATAAAAATCAACATATATATTAATATATACATTGATATATCGTTATATATATATATATATATATATATATATATATAAAAGTTTTGTGAGAAATATATAATTCATAAATCAAAATAATATTATCAAAATCTCATATCTAAATACAAACACATTGATTCTACATAAACATCCCCAGACAATGACCATAACCATAAATATGATTAATAGAATAAATGGTTTACAAACATCTATTCATATCGTTGTTTTCAAGTTTCTGTGGTGAGGAGTTTCACAAGTGTTCATCGGATAATCCACAGTTTGTATCATTTCGTCGTCGACGTTTCGAATCCGAATCAGGATTCATCATCAGGACTAATCGTCAAGTTAGAGCTAGCTGATCGTCACCAATTAATACTATAAATGCCAGACAAATG
>JASDQU010235887.1:0-11055 GCA_032191745.1 Picea mariana
TATAGCAGAGAAGGGGATGCCTGAGCCTGGGCCTGGAGGGTGAGTGACCGCAAGGAAGAGGAGACCTTAATAGTTCTTGTAAACTATTGATTGGGTTCATTCACCCAATGGGTATGTCAAGGAAAATCAATGAGTATGGATAACAACACAACCATGTGGATACAAATCCATGAACTGCGCAGATAATTATTGTGCTAAGATTATGAAATTTTCCTAGAAATTTTTATGCAATGTTTTCGCATAAGACTATTATTAACGTACTTCTTGTCCAATAATTGTTGAAAGTAGGTGACCAAGATTAAGGGTCTGAAAAAGGACCTGACCGAGAGAGAATGATCAAGATTTATGAAACAGTTGAATGAGAAAGGCATGACATGCATTTTTGAGAAAGAACACCAAGGATGGTGTTCCTTTAAGGGGGAGGGAATTGTAACACCCCTGTTTCCCCCAGCGTGTAATTAATCATAAAATAGGATTACCATGCTAAGGAATGTGGAAAATGTAAATGAATTATTAGTAAACTTCCCATAACTGACTGTTGGGGGTGAAGCCTTGAAGTACGAGCCATGATATCTCTAGAGGAAAGAAATAAGTTAATGACGAGAGGACCAGTGGTTGAATTATCAACCACCCCCATGAATGGAAGCATGGTCTAGCTGCAGGATGTTAGCCCGAAGTACCACAAAGACCTGCAGACCCGAGCTTCCGTCTGAACGAAGGAACATGACAGATCATAAACCTTCCAAAGGAGGGAAGGTAAGATACATACAGACACATAGAAAGAGAGGAGATACGAGACAAAATGAAAGCACAAGCTCGTAAGGGAGATGTGCGAACCCAAAGGAAGTGATGAGAACACGGCCTGAAGGACCCGAACGCGAGATTGATGCTGAGGAAACATCTGATAAACCTCGCAGGGTCACTCTGACAGAGAGAGTTTCTCTGAGAGATGACGTAAATTCCCTAGTGATATCATGGCTTGGCATGGGGGTGGCCAGAGTGCTAAGAATGAATGCCTCTGAGCCTATGGTTGGGTGGAAAGGCGCACACCCACAGTCGGTTGGTTGGATGCAACTTGTAATAGATAAGTATTTTCATACCTTGTGAAATTAAGTTGTAATTATGTAATGAAAAATGATATATTGTGAAGGACCCAGGGATGTGTATGCTTGCTTAATGGTTATACTATATCTCTTTATTCTTATTTAAATTATGTATTTAAGCAAGTATGGATTGGACATGTTTTGTATTCGTAAATGCTTGCACCCTGTGGTGGCTTAAGCTAGATCCAAGAACTGTGAGTTCGTTGACCTTGGGCACAAGTTCATGTAGGCATGTCCACACTCCTAGTCGTTCCGAGTCCCTTGGAGGAGGGAGTCTGTTAAAGCTCAGGAGAGATAGTGCACATATGCACAGGCTCTCTGTGAGGCAGGCATAGACTGAGAATCACTTAAGTTCTAGAGTTGAAGAATGAGCATAAGGGGTGCACAAAAGGATCCTTCCAAGTGTTAAGTTCAAGAGAAAGAGCACAATTATCTTAAGCCTTTCAGAGCTAACGAAGCTCAGGAAGAACAACGAGGTTGAAGTATCGAAAGGGAAGGTCCCTTGTTTGGAAGACGAACGAACGAAATCTGTTCAGAAGAATCCACGGTCTGTTGTGACCGTTGGGTACGGGAAAGAGCGTGGGAGTTAACCCTCGAGTCATTCAAACTTCGCGAGTTTGGTGAACTGAGCGAGTTCATTGTAAGGGAGGTAAAATCCCCGAAGTCCCGAAGTCTCGAAGTCTCGAAGTTAACTCTGAGCCTTAGATATGAGGATGCCCAGAAACCGTCCCGACCATCAGATCTAGGAGGTAGACGATAGTCAAGTTACCAGAACTACCCATGACTTAAGAATCTGACAGCAGAGATGGATGCAAGCCGTTTAACGGGAGGAGAGGCCATCTGGGTCGTTAGATCGACTCAAATACTCACTGGAGTTACCAAATCAAACACCAACCGCTCGATTTAATCGACGGTTGGGAATCATTGCGGAGTGCGAAGGTGAATTTAGCGGACCTGCTAGTTCACGGCCCGCAATCAACCCACGTAGTTGATATCGTTGGGATGGAATATCAACGACTAGGATTAGACTAGAGTCGAGTGAGCACTTCTCAGATTACGGAGGTTGGACCCCGCAATCACTGTGAACCATCGATCTATGAATGGAGATCAACAGTGGGGAATCATTGCGAAGCGCGAAGGTGAAAGTAGCAGACGCGCTAGTTCGCGGCCCATAATTCACTAATGCCGTTGATCTCGTCAGGATGGAAGATCAACGACTCCGGTTAGACCAGGTTGGGTGAGCACTTTCTAGATTGCGGAGGTCAAACTCTTTGATAAAGAGCACACATGTTGGGGCCTCGCAATTTTTGTGAATCGTCGATCATCGTTGACCTTCGATCTAAGTTTGACGAGATCTCTGAAACGTAAGGAGTGCATGGGAAGGAGAAATCTTTAAGGGGAATCAAGCTCAGAGGAGATAACACTTTCAGGTGTGCAGACAAAGTCCAAGAGACGGACCTATAGGAGGAGCAAAGGACGAGGCCTTTGAACACTTAGAAATCTTCCAAGTCGGAAGAGATCACAAGCTTAGGAGGAGAAGCGACAATGGCTGTTGGATCACAATGCAGAGGACCAATAGCCGTATGATCGGAGCAAAGTGCCCGAGCCTTAGTGCTTTGCACATGCAGGGGAGTGGACTTACCAAAGTCTCGAAGTAGTTCGGGACCGTCCATCATCAAGGAGAACGAAGTAAATCTCAAGCGTCGGATCCAAAGGACAAGTGGCGTAAACCTGTAGACTCTAGGTAAAGACCCGAAGCAAATTTCAACTGTCGGATCGTCTGAAGTAAACGCCAGGCGTTGGATCCAAAGGACAGGTAGCATAAGTCTGTGGACTTCGGGTAAAGACCCAAAGTAGATCCTGTCTGTCGACTGACAGGAGATACGTGTTGATAGATCGAAGACTTCGGGGAAAACTACTTCGGAGGTTTCCAAGTGAGGAGTGTGACAAAATCCCGAAGCCCCGAAGGCCGAAGAAGATCACAATCGTCTGTTATAGAGGGACACGTGGCAGAAATTCATGAAGTTCGGGTGAAATCACTCCGTGAGAAACGAGTGCATAGGAGTCTGAAACTCCCGAAGCCCGAAGAGTTGAAGAGCTGAAGAGAATCTGGATCGTCAGATCCAGAGGGTACGTGGCGAAAGATTGTGAACTCCGGGAGAAAACGAAGGAGTAAAGTTTGAAATCACCGAACCTTGAATAGCCGAAGCAGCTGGGAGCCGTCGATCTGCGAGAGGACACATGTCATTAGATCGCGAACTTCGGATAAAACTCTCTGGAAGAAGAAGAGCGTGGGGAAATTAAGATTTGAAATCGCTGAAGGCTGAAGTTCCGAAGCAGACGACAGTCGTTGATTTGAAAGTGGATGTGTGGCGCCAGATCTAACTCCAGGTACGAAGCACTCCAGAGGAAAGCAAAGGCTGAAAGCGTCGAAGTCCCGAAGGATATCTTGATCGTTGATCGAGGAGGAGATCGGAGGACCGTTGATCTGGTCTTGGTTGAAAAGTGTTGAAGTACTGAAGAGGACCAAGGTCGTCGATTTGGAGAAGAAAAGTGTTAGAAGATACGACACTCTAGAAGGATTCACTCTCGAGATTTGTGTTTGTGGAGAGTGGATATTGACCGTTGATCAGAGTAGACGTGTGGTGTCCGATATACGACTCCGGGTATCGAGCACTTCGAGAGAAAAGGGTGAATGAAGGAGCAAGAACTCCTGAAGGTCGGAGAGCCGGAGTTCATCACAACCGTCTGTTTGTTGAGGATAGGTGTCAACAGTTCTTCCACTCCGGAAGATAGCTACTGATGGAGGAAGCGAAATTTGAGAGTTGAAACTCCTGAAACCCAAATCACGAAATAAATCACAACCGTTGATTTAGAAAGGTTAGATCTGATCCGTAGATTCAGAAATGATAGATCTGATCTGTAGATTCAAAAAGGATAGATCTACGCGAACTTTAAAAAGTTGAGGGTGAGCAGCAATCCAGACCACAGTTTTTGAGAAAGGACACGTGGAGGCTCAAGGTGAATTGCAGGGAGAAAAGTAGTTGGTTTCAAACTCCCCTTGGCCGTGCTCGCAATCGCGTGGATTACGTGAGGTCATCGCCCAAGGTCATGACAAGGAAGGGCTTATCAGAAAAGGGGCTAGCGCCCAAACTCAGAGATTTTGTAGACGAAGAAAGGGAAGGTCGCGAGTACCATTAGACCTGCACCTGGAATTCGAAAGAGTCTGCGTTTAATTGTAGAATGAGACCATCAAGGTCTCAGAGAGTCGTTTGGCTCCAGAATCAGAGATCCTTGACCAAGAGGTTGGATTGGTTCCCCGACTTTCCAAATTAGAAACCATGGATGGGGAATCTATCCTTTAAGAAAAGCAAAAATTTTTATGCCCCGTCATGGGTGTGTTACATACGCCCTCGGGAAGTTGATACACCGAACTACCCAAAACGAGGTCCAAAAAACTGTTGGCTTTTCATCTTCCGGGGTTAGGGTTTTGGATTTTCTTTATGTTAAAAAGGCCTTGGAGCCTCATTGTAACAATTATCTTCTTGCGAATGTGAGTAGCCGTCACATCTCTTCTCAGAGACAGGCTGCCACCATTCTAGCTAGTCTTTCACTCTGTATTTCTACAGTTTTGTGCATTTCGCTCATTAATAGAAATTGTGTATTACTGTATCTCTGTTTTTATGGTTATATCTCTATTATATTTTTGGATATCTGATGTCTCTGTGTACATTTCCTTATTATATCTCCGCTCTCATTTCGTGCCAAAAATAATCCGGATCAGTGGTATCAGAGCAAGCTGCTCTTGATCGTTTTTTAGTGCATGTCCTCGACGCAGTTCGAGTATAGCAAGTTGGGTCTCGAGCTTGTCTCTCTTGAAAACAATCACTCTCGCATGCCCAAGAAACCCTCCATGGTGGAATAAAATAAAAACGATGGAGCAAAATATTCTATTAATCTGTTGCTTGAGCAAGCTCTCACGTGACAGAGGGAAGAAATGATGGAGATTTTTGCCCACATCCTTCAACGCCTACCGATAATAACAGACGCGTCTTTATCAAGCGACCACTTTGGAGGCACCTCGCCTTTCAAGGTACAAGTTAATTTCAATATTCCTGTATTTGAAGGACAGATAGATGCAAATGCTCTAGAAAAATGGTTAAATTTGATAGAAAGTTATTTTTCTATTCACAATTTCTCGAACAAGGAAAATATCACTTTTGCACTTCTTAAGGCTCTCCCCCATGTCAAACATTGGTGGGAAACTTACTGGGAGCAAAGTTCCACAGAGGAGTCTGGAATATATGGGGTCGAGCCCACTTGGGATTTTTTTGTGGATGCGATCAAGGAACAATATTACCCTGTTGGTAATTATGACGACCAATACATGAGATGGACCACACTGCGGAAAGAGAGGGGTCAAGGAGTGTCAGAGTTTACCAATATCTTCCATACCTTGTGCACAAAGTTGGGTATCAAAAACTCCAAGTGACATTTGGTTCTAAAATACTGTGGGGATCTACACAGATACATCCAAATTGAAATGATTTTTCTGGACATCTCATCACTGAGTGTTGCTTATTGATATGCTGTAAAAATCGAGCAGAAATTTAAGCACCAAAACAAGCGGGAGGTCGGGTATGCAAATCCGCAACAACTAAAGTATGGTAAAGATGACCCTAACAACTAGCCTTCAGAAAACCCGTCCAACCCACAAAAAAACAAGGGTGACAGAAAGACAAAGAAGGACACTGGAAAGTGGTGCGATTTCCACAAAATCCCCTGTCGTAACACCGATGAATGTCGCTCAAAACAGTCATTGGTGGCTGAGATCAAAGACAAGGAGTTGAACCCTGATTCAAAATCTAATTCAGAAAATACTGGTACAAGACATATCATCGACGTAGACCCCACTTCTATTGTCGCGACCACAACAATTCAACCAAAAGAACCAACAGATCATGAAGAGGGGGAGTGCCTTTCTCATTCATAGATGTGGGTGAAGGGGACCTTGATGCATTTTATTGTTGATAGTGGAAGCCATAAGAACCTCATCTCAACAGAGGTCGTCAAACAGTTGAGATAGTCGACAACATCACACCCACAACTATACAACATGGGGTGGCTTCGCCAAGGACGAGATCTCCGTGTCAGCCAATAGTGTCGCATGTCCTATGGAATCGAACCCTTCAAGGATGAGGTATTATGTGATGTTTCCACGTTGTATGTCTATGATGTTCTTTTGGGCAAGCCATATATGTGGAAGCGCCATGCTATTTATGAGTCTCAACCCCATAGTGTCATTGTTACTCTGGGGGGTCATTTGTACAGGATACCAGAAGTAGTTCCAAGTACTGTCCCACCTAAATAGCGTCGCAAGGTAATATATCATACTACGAAATTCAACTTCTTCAGAATCTGTTCAAAAGGTCAATAGAACAAGACCGCAACCATTACAGCCTCAGTCCAGGCACTTTCTGTTCAATAGAAGAAGGTCGACAAGATTGAAGCCAAGTGAAAGGATTTCTTCTGCACAAAGTCATCTCATGTAGCCAGACTGGTTAAAAAGGTCCAACCCTTCTAGCCACATGTTCGTGACATCCTTCAACAATCTAAGCAACACAACTTCTCCAGTAAAGCAAGCATATCATCAAGCTTCATATTCAACAAGTTTTCTCCCCTCTCCCATGAGAACTCAACACAATGGAGACCATTACTTCCTAAGGAGGGAGGATTGATCCAGGTGGACATCGGTGGCCACCCACCTATTCCAACTGACTCAAAACAATTTCCTGACAACTTACTATTTTTAGCAGTTTTTTCATTCATAAACTTCCGGGGCCATGTTGAGGGCCTAAATGGAGTTTTTTTGGGATCGAACACCTCAATGATAGTTGAAAGCTCTTATTGAACCCACAAAATGAATCTCTTCGATGATACCTTTCTAATGAGCTATCGTGCGCCCCAAATGAAGATCGTATGACAAAGTTACATCCCCAGGAAGTTGATACACCGAACTATCCAAAACAGGGTCCACAAAACTGTTGGCTTTTCATCTTCCGGGGTTAGGGTTTTGGATTTTCTTTATGTTAAAAATTCCTTGGAGCCTCATTGTAATAATCATCTTCTTGCGAATGCGAGTAGCCGTCACATCTCTTCTCAGAGATAAACTACTACCATTCTAGCGAGTCTATCACGCTGTATTTCTATAGTTTTGTACATTTCACTTATTAATAGAAATTGTGTATTAATATATCTTTGTTTTTATGGTTATATCTCTATTATATTATTGGATATCTTATATATCTCTGTACATTTGTTTATTATATCTCCGCTCTCATTTTGTGTCAAAAATAATTTGGATCAGAGTACGAAAGACTGCTGCAGACGTGAAAAAACTACTGGTAAATGAATTTCAGAAGCCCATCTCAGAAGATCAGTGCATGAATGAAATGATTGAAATTAGGCAAAAACCAGGTGAGTCCGTTTGAGATATTGATTAGAGGTTCAAACGTCTGAAAGGTAAGTTGAAATATGCAATTACTAACATGCAACATAGACACTTATTTGTGAACTAATTGTTACCACACTTGAAATACCCGTTAAGAGAACAAAAGTTCCAAACTCAGGCAGAAGCTCTGTAGGAATCCTTACAACTGGAAGAGAACCGATATCATAAGAGAGATCCAACAATAGAGGAAATGGAGGAGGATCCGAAGAATCTAACATTTCAACTAAACCAGAATAAGGACAAAGATAAAAGAGAAGTTGTTTGGTGTACCCTGTGCAGGACATAAAGACACCAAAAGAACGAATGTCCAACTTTTGCGTAGTATATGACAACATGTGTACCAAACCCCTTTCCAACAGGAGGATCGTGGTTGAGATTTGTAAAATGCATGGGCATGATCCATATCATTGTCCAATGATGCAAAAATATAAGGCAATACCCCAAAGTTCATATTGCAATTTTTGCAAGTCAGTGGGTCATGATGATAAGGATTGTAGAACGATAGAGTTGATGAGAGAAAGAACTTCAAATACTTATAAGGTGCAAGCAAAAATGATGACAGGACAAGTTGCACCTCAATTGAGTCAGGTACCACCACCATACAACAATGCACAACCGCAGTACAATAATGCGAAGCTACAGTATAACCCCGCGCAGTATAACTAGGTACTCTAGTACAACGCACCATGAGAAGATCGAGGTGGATATAGAGGTGGATGACGAGGCAGAGGAGGATTTGGATGAGGCAGAGAACCAGTAATGTGCCACAATTACCAACAAACAGGACATTATGCAAGGGATTTTCGACTTCCACCAGCAACATGTATGTTCTTTATGTAGATTTTAACCTTGTACAATATTTACTGCAAACAGATTTTCAGTAAAAGAACATAAAATATACAATGGAAAATACAAACATTACATAGATATTTTTCCCCTAGAAAGCCAAACCAGGAAAACCAACATATTCTATATATTCATTGTGATACATTGTTTACAATACAATATACATATAGGAGCCAGTGACATCCAAAACCCTAACCCAATGACCTGGATTAGTCAACAACCCTAATTCCTTAACCGGAAATAGAAAACCATCAGCAAAAAACCATGTGCCGAAAAACCACCTAAATATGTGACACTGCTACTCATGCAAAGAATATAACACATACCCAACATTCTCCCACTTGTTGTTTTCTTTGCATACAAAGGGTTACAGGGTTACATAGTCAACAATCCAAGGCATCAATGCCCATGGATCCTCTACACCAAGAGAACTTCTCAGTGCTCACAGATTTTATTAATGAGTTTGCAACATTCTTCAAAGTGTCCACCTTCATCAACGATACTTTAGTTTTTTCAATCATGTCTCTCACAAAGTGATATTGAATATCAATATGCTTTTCCTTTGAATAATAAGTCGGGTTCTTCACCAAAAAAATTGCACTATGACTGTCACACTCTATCCATAGAGCTTGCTGTACCAACCCAATACCTGAACACAATCTTTGTAACCATACTTCTTCCTTACTTGCATGAGTGGCTTCCATGTATTCAACTTTTGTAGTTGAAAGTGCCACTACAACTTGTCTTTTTCTCATCCAACTTATTGCTCCTCCAAACAGGTTAAACACATACCCACTTGTAGATCTCCTACGATCCAGATCTCCAACCCAGTCCGCATCCACAAAGCCATGTATATCCACCACTCTGTCCAATCCTGGTCTTCCTTCGTAGCACAATCCATAGCTAGCAGTGCCACACAAATACCTGAAAACCCTTTTTACTGTTGTCCAATGCTCCTTCTCTAGTTTTGACATATACTTGATCAAAACTCCCACTGCATGTGCAATGTCCAGTCTAGTACAGACCATTGCATACATCAAACTACCAACTGCACTCGCATATGGAACACGAGACATGTCCTCCTCTTCATGTGTCTTGGGACACTGATTCCCAGATAACTTTACACCAACAAGAATAGGAACCTTGACTGGTTTACATTCCTGCATATTGAACCTCTCCAATATTGTCTCGACATATTTTCTCTGATTTAACCAGAGTTTCCTCCTTTTTTGATCTCTTCTAATTTCCATGCCCAAAATGAAATTTGAAGCACCGAGATCCTTCATGTCAAATTTAGAGGATAACTGAGTTTTCACATCTTGGATAATCTCCTTGTTGTTTCCTATCAACAACATGTCATCCACATACAAGACCAAATAAATCAAATGATCACCAATTAATTTAAAATACACACAGTGATCCTCTTTGCTTCTTGTGAAGCCAAGTCCCAGCATATAAGTATCAAATTTTTGATATCACATCCTTGGTGATTGTTTTAAACCATACATGGACTTTTTCAGCTTGCATATCAACTCCTTCTTTCCCTTCACAACATAACCTTCTGGTTTCTTCATATAGATTTCTTCTTCCAGATCCCCATGTAGGAATGCTGTCTTCACGCCCATCTATTCTACTTAAATCGAATGCATCAACAACATATAACATAAATCTTATAGAGGTTAACTTTTGGCAACAAGATAAAAAATCTCACCAAAATCAATTCCCTCAACCTGGGAATAACCCTTTGCTACTAATCGAGCTTTGTATTTCTCCACTTTTCCTTCTGCATTCAACTTCTTTTTAAATACCCATTTGTTGCGAATGGGCTTTCTTCCAGTCGAAAACTCCACTAGATCCCACSCCTCATTCTTATCCAAAGATGTCATTTCTTCGTCCATGGCCCTTTTCCAGAGATTTCCATCCTCTGATTCCACTGCCTCCCTGGCAGTTCTAGGATCATCATCAGTAATAGACAAAGTAAAATTTGAATGGAAATCAGATGGAGTATACCTTTCCGGTAGCCTTCTTTCTCGAACTGATCTTCTCAATACTGGAGTATGAGGATCTTCTTCTTCTGATTCCTGTTCTTCTGTAGAATTTGATTCATCATCCTGTAAATCAAACTCTATTTTATCTGGTTCTTCCTTACTTGGTAGGACTTCCTCTTTAACAACATCCTTGATTTCTCTAAATGCTACATCTCAACTATACACTACCTTCTTAGTTTCTGGGTTCCAAAGCTTATAACCTTTGAGACCATCTTTATATCCAATAAAGATACACTTTTTAACCTTCTTATCTAGCTTACTCATGTTTTCCTTTGGAACATGAACATATGTATCATAGCCAAATACCTTGAGATGTGTGAGAGAAGGTTCCTTACCAGTCCATACCTCTTGTGGAGTCTTGTCATCCAATGCTGATGAGGGTGATCTATTGTCCAGGTAACATGCAATACCCATTTCCTCTGCCCATAATTCTTTCCCTAAACTGGCACCACTGAGCATGCACCTTGCTTTTTCCATCAATGTCCTGTTCATCCTTTCTGCAACTCCATTCTGTTGAGGTGTATATGGAGTAGTCTTCTGCCTTGAT